>JARACY010000831.1:0-74340 GCA_029255725.1 Scrobipalpa atriplicella
AGTGGGCATACCACACAACAACAACAGGTGCAGGCAGGTCAATGACCGTTTGACATCTGAACACCGCGTCATAGAGATGGGTAACCACCCGGGTTAAAACCCAAGCGTGGGTTAAAACCCAATTATCACCCGTTTCAATCCACCCAAACCACCCACTGACCGGGTGAAAACTAAATCTTGTTAATAATTTAGTTTTTGCTAAAATTATCATTAGTGAGTGCTAGTGATTCAATTACGTGATTGCATAGGTAGGTATTTTGTATTACCTAGTTACTAAAGTAGGTGTATTAGTTAATTTTCCGAATTTTGATTTTAAAAGTTCCGTTGATTTTGTACAATTTTCCGAGTTTCGATAATGGAAACTAAATGGATACTAAAACAAGGCATTATTTTGTTATCTATGAGACATGTAAATTATTTAATTATTACAATTTGCGAAACGTTGATTTTATTTTTGCCTTTTATTTTATCTTTCCCAAACCTTCGGGGAATTAGTATTTTACCATGCCCTAAACATTTTGTAAGATTTGAATTCAAGTAGATGATACTGATATCTATAGGCACTATATTCGTTATTACAATTTACAAATTAAATTACAATTCAAATACTGCAATGCACAACACAACAGATAACAAGTAAAACATAGGTGACGCTATTGCCATAGAAGTTCATAATACCTATTAGTACGGCGGTTAGCCGGAAAAGTTTGCAAACTGGCGTGATGGGATGAATGGGTCTCAGACTGGCTGTACACATCCTAAGGTAACTTTTGAGATATGTTGCCCTGGTGGGTACACTCTATGGGTCTGCAGGCAGGGTCGGTTAGGTTACTATATAGGAGCAATTACAGTATTTCAATTATATAGGAGTGGTGCTCGAACAAAGTTTGGAGCACACCCTGGTCAAATTCACATCGCGGTGAAAAAAGTCCAAAATGGCGGAAAACAAGATGGCCGCCATACAAAATAAAAAGTCGAGTATCTCCTAAAGCTAAACGATGAGAGATAGATGGAGAGTGCTCGAATAAATGTTATAGGGAATGATAGTAGGTAACCTCCGGTGATCACGAAAATCCAAGATGGCGGATCCAAAATGGCGCCTGATAAAAAAAATGCTCCGATCAGGCTGAAATTTGGCTGGTGAGAGGTTATTGAAGTTCTAATGCAATTGGAAAACGGTGAATTTGAAAAACGAACTATCAATATCGAATTAGTACTTCAATGATATCTCACCAGCCAAATTTCAGCCTGATCGGAGCATTTTTTATATCAGGCGCCATTTTGGATCCGCCATCTTGGATTTTCGTGATCACCAAAAGTTACCCACTATCATTCCCTATAACATTTATTCGAGCACTCTCCATCTATCTCTCATCGTTTAGGAGATATTCGACTTTTTATTTTGTATGGCGGCCATCTTGTTTTCCGCCATTTTGGATTTTTTTCACCACGATGTGAATTTTACCAGGGTGTGCTCCAAAATTTGTTCGAGCACTACTCCTATATCATTGAAATACTGTAATTGCTCCTATAGTAACCTAACCGACCCTGCCTGCAGACCCATAGAGAGTACCCACCAGGGCAACATATCTCAAAAGATACCTTAGCTTAGGATGTGTACAACTAGTCTGAGACCAATTCAACCCATCACGCGAAAGTGCAAGCTTTGTCCTGATTTTGATCCTTAACCGCCGTACTATATAGGAAATACATACTTGGGAAGCTGTAAAATATTGTTTACTATGAGCTTTAACGAAAAGAAGCTCTTTAATACTTATTTTTCGTTTCCACCCGTAAATTCGGGTGATAATGGGTTAAAACCGGGTAATAACCCAAATCACCCGGTTTTAACCCGGGTGGATTGTTTGGGTTTTTACCCACTACCCATCTCTACCGCGTCATGGTCAGCTGGTTACCTAACTAAGAGTTACAGAATTAGGCGGCTTGACTGCACGCAATACAAAATAATAGCACTTTGAACTTGTATTTAAGAAGTAATTTGGTTATTGTGAATCAAGGTTTTTTCAAAGTTTAATTAATTAATTTTCGTTAGTTATCTTAGACCTTAACAACAACACTTAGGTGAAGTTTTACTTAGTAATAGCTTGGTAATAGCACTGTGAAACTGAAAAGATAAGTGTTCGGTGTTCGGTTTTCGGTGGGTGTGTTTTCATGTTCATTGTTTAGAAAATAAAAAACTCAATCATCGTTATCTTTTGAAAACTGATTCAAGTACTTAACTAAGTAGTTTACCCACCCTACAGGTGGGATCTTATAAGTGGGATAGCATATATCATTTTATCAAATAGAAAAAAGAGGTCCTGATAGCGCAAATTAGCAGCTGACTTTCTGTCTATCCCGCCCCGCGGTATAGGCATGATTTTATTATTTAATGCACCAAAGCATATGTAGAGAAAGAGTTACGTCAATCGATCACATCTTTGTTTTATCTCTTAAGAAGTCTTTTTCGGAAAATTGAATCTCTCTCTTTTATAGGTACATTAGACATTTATAAATGTAAAATGGATTATTAGAAAGACCAATTCATAATTTTCCTTTATGAAAAGGTAGTCTAATCAAATCCATTGTATATATTGTTGACTTTGACAGTATGTAGTAAGAACAACCTTTGGACACAAGAATGGCCAAAGACATGAGCAAGATAACAAACATCGAAAACCGGCTCTTTTCGGGCCGATAACCTCTCCATCCACATGATACGTAAACATGTATTTGGAACTAGTATTTTGGCTGCATTGCCAAGGTATTTTACTTACTGCTTGCACTTGCACTATAGATATTCTACAACGAAAATATATCTTCTGTCCGCAGAATAGATACCATTTAGTTTGGCATGGCACAATGTGAAAGGTTATTTAATGAACATAATAGTACTGATATAAGTAGGTTAAGAATAAGAGATAACATCATGGAATAGTAACGATAAATGGTATAATTAAACTCGTTAAGGTCATGTTAGTCACGTATTTCAATTTAGATTTGAAAATTCGTCTAAAATTAGACTAAGATTTTCCGTTTGCGTGCGTTAGGTCAAATTACTTGGGCTTACCTTAAGGGAAAGATGCGAAGGAATGTAATCAAAATAACGTACGAACACACGTCCTCACGGGTCGGCGGCCGGCACGATACTGCACACCAGTTTGCCTAGGACACGCACCAGGTCAAGACGACCTCTAAGCTTATCACCAGGGTTCAATAGCAAGGGGGTTAAATCTACCGGTTTTGTAATCTAAACTCTACATTTGTTAAATAACGGAAATCTATTAAAAATTGCTTTATGAGAAGGCAGTTAATGAGGTGCTTTCCACTTTGCGACTAAATTGATTTTCATGCAGACTTAATCATTATCAGTCACCGACCGCAGGCCTTTTACCACAATGCAAATAAGGAAAATAGTTCTGACCACTTTATACATATTTCGTACACGTCTTCCTTCATACACCATACAAGTGACCGAAATCGCCATAAACACATCTAATAAAGGGAGAAAAAAATTTGCTGACCAACCTTATGTAGTGGAGGGCCAAATTTTTTTTTTTTTCATATTTCGACCTATGTTCCTTGGGGAAAGT
Source organism: Scrobipalpa atriplicella (assembly GCA_029255725.1). Classification (NCBI taxonomy): domain Eukaryota; kingdom Metazoa; phylum Arthropoda; class Insecta; order Lepidoptera; family Gelechiidae; genus Scrobipalpa; species Scrobipalpa atriplicella. The sequence goes on from JARACY010000831.1 coordinate 3,594, forward strand.
TATTCAGTTTCATGGGAAGATTCACACCCAAAAGTTTAGTCAGCTTTTTTTTTTTATTCCCGGTATAACCACCAAAAATATCGAACTTTTTGTGAACCGATGCCAATAACATTTTGGTCTAAGTCTAAGCACAGACTACTTATAAGGGCGGCGGTGGTCTAAGGCTATTTTTAATTCAAACTTTTACTAAGCTACTTGGAAAACTTAACGTCTTTATCCAAAGATCACTTTATAAAGAAAAACAAACTGACTTCCGCATTCTAATATTAGATACAAATAGGATGCTTGGCTGGCACAAGACAATGACCTATCTATCATTTTTCAAATAATTGGCTTATCACAAGTTTCTGGCAATTATAACCAGATGTTCCATCTTATGCTGTCAGCAAAGGTCTGATGATGTGAGATACAGTGGCTAGATAGACTGGCAGCTATTACATAGGCGCCTACATGCCTAGAGCACGTGTTGCAGATTTATGTAGGTATGCGATGACATCTAAGTATCTCTCAATGTCGTAGATATATGTTTACATATGGTTTATATTCAGTACATATGGGCATATACTCTATACGTAGACTAGGAATGGAGGGTGGAAACTACTAAACTATTATAGTTTATTTTACAGTTATACCGATGCTTTAAATAAATTTTTCACTAAAGTTTGTGTTTGTGTGCGCAATAATTAGATTGTTATTTGAACGGGATTATACCACGATTATGTGTATTGTTACCTCGATATTTAGGAGTTGTTTCAAACTCCATGGTCACGAATATTGTAGTGAACAACCGCGAAAGTCTCAAAACTTACATTGTGTGCGCAATTATAAAATCGCGGTTTTATCTCTTAGGTTAGGGGGTAGCATAGCGATTAACAGTATATTCTATTCATTTAATAGCTTCTAGCTGTTGCCAACACAACGTTAGTAGATATCCCTGTAGGAAATTATTATACCATAATTCTACGCAAAGTTAGACTAGACAACAGTGACGTTAACAGAATCAATTTAGCAAATGCAAAACAGTTCAAACAAAACGAAGCAAGCTAGCAGCGTGGAAGCAGTCTCTTCAGTCAACAAATGGACTATTAATAGAGACAATCGATCAATCGAAGATGAAATATTTGCGTAAGAAAGTTTGTTTGGTGATATAAGACGACTGGATAGTTCTAGAGGGGGGCCGTCCATAAATTACGTCATCGACTTTTTCCTATTTTTGCAAAAAAGAACCACTTTCAGACCAAGATCAACATTTTTTTGGGGTATTAATATACATTTAGTTCTACAAATTATCATTAAAATTAATAATTATGTTTTTACTAATTTTCACTTCACTGCTTTCATTCACATGCGACGTAGATGCACGTGCCAGAATGCAGGAGTTAAAATAGACTCTACTGTTGTTATAATAGGAATGTTTATTTATGTCGCGACACAACTGCACTTTTGGCAGACGACCGCCATTTTTCCATGATAATAACGGGGTGGGTTATATAATAATAATAAAAATTTCAATTAAAATTTATTAATTTTGTTTTTTTATATGAACCTTCCTTGACAGTCAGGACAAAATAATTATGTTTTTAATCAACTATAATCTATAGGTATACATCTATAATCATAAAAATAGTAGTAGCACTATCATGTCCATATTTTTTATACTATTTAAATTCATATAATTTTAACAGATGTTTTTTTCTTTATAAAAAACCATTTTGCCATTTTATTAGCAAAAGTTTTATACAGGTTCCCCATATTTTATTACTACTGGACTTTCAAATAGAAATAGAGTTTTAATGTGTAAAAAAAAGCTGAGGAGCTTCCTAAAACAGATTTAAGTGTGGTATAGTCTAGCTAGATAGTATTGGTAGTTATATTTATTATCAAGGATTATGAATCCCCTCTTTGTATGGACATTGAACACACACAAAATGATAAGTTGGATCCTATTCCAAATACAATAATTATCCAATGTAAATAATTAAAAAATATAATTAAAATAAATATAATGCAATCCCCATCCAATAAATATATTTTGAAACATTTTTATTACTTACACATCACATTTTATTAAATGATTAAATTTTGTATTATATTCCTCCTATTCCTTATTAGATTGTAGTATATTATATTCTTCCATGATATTACTAATAAAAATATGATGTAAAAGGAAAATTCATTATTGTGATATCATTTTAAACTATGTAGGTAAATAAATAGAATATTTTATATCATGCATGAACTGGCAACCACAGACTGGTAACAATTTGGACTTTGGACTGAGATTAATTCATAAGCCTCAACAACATTTTGCACTGTGAATACAGACAAAATCAATGAACGAGCGTTAAAAAAATTGCTGTTATGTTTTTGGATATGAAACTACCCATAAAACTGAACAACTTTTCCCAAGGAACATAGGTCGTGATATCAAATTTGGCCTTCCCATAGAACTGTTTTTTTTTTTCATATTTCAACCTTTTTATTGGGAAAGTTGTTCAGTTTCATTGATAGGTTCATACTCTGTTTTATTAGCAATTATTTTCCATCTATATACCTACTTTAAAAAATTTAAACTGCATCTGCTAGCATGTGTACTAGTTTTGTTAGTGAATGAGTAAGACGGCCATAGGTATGTAGTAGGCCATACAATACAATATGTAGTTCTTTAATATACAAGAGTAAGAAACTGGCCAGCCTTGAACTACATCTCCCTTTCAAATAAGTACAAAGTAAGTACCTAGTACCTACTAATGCTTAAGCAGTAGGTATGGTGGAGATAAATAAGTAAATAACTTCAACTTCAACTTTTATTTATATGGCAATCGGCTGATAAGTAAATTAACCATTTATATTTACTCTTGCCTTTGATGTAAGTAATGGTAATGACTCTCATATTTGACACTTACTACCCTAGGCACTGCTATTAATTATATTCTGTGCACTTACAGAACTTATTACTAATTACTAATAAGTAGGTAATATAGCTGAAATGATTTTTTCTATAGACTTAGGTATACTTACCTACCTACTTATAATTTTATATTTTGTAGGGGAGTCACTTTCTCTTTATCAGAATTTAATGTGTATTTTTATTAAAAGGTTATTTATTTGTTTTAGGTACATGTTTATAGGAAGCGCGTATTAGAATTTACTATGCACATAATAATAATGCTCGTAATGTTTATAAATATAGCCGAATTATGTTAGAAATCTGAATTTTAAAAATAAAGTTCTGCACTTTGCATACCAAATCTACCACACGAGCTAACCGCACTGATACATCTGTGAAATAACATGGCTTGAATATAAGTATGATAAATAGGTAAAACACTTACCGTTGAATACAACAAAATAATTGAAGAGAACAAAATCTTATCGGGATATTTTGTTTTGTAAATACGTATGATTTGATTACACAAGTGATTTTACGCTCCTTTTTTTTTTTTTTTTACAATTTTCCCATTCGGGAAGGCGAAGAGCGTGAGCCCATGCAGCCTAGTCTTAAGAGTGTATTTTCTTTTGTATTCCTATACCTAGTCTAACCTACGCTAACCTAAAAGTCATTGGAATGCGCCGGTGATTCACATTCCAATGCTCAACAGACTTTTGCGCGGAGATAACAATCCGAATCGTACGGTAGCGCCTTCCTTTGCTTCTTACTCCCACCATATTGTTCCTCGTCAGCAGATCATTATGTTAAATCTACCGCATTAAATACAACAAACACTGCAAGGAACTAATTTGAAAGAGCGAGGAACAAAGTCCGTCAGATTTTTCATGCCCCCCGCGCAAAACCCCAACCTAACCTAACCTAACCTAGAACTCATTAGATCGCGAGTGGCCGCCATCTAATGCTCTCTGATGATTTACGCGGGAGTGTCGAGTCGAACCATACAGGATTTCTGTACTTTATTTCTTACTTTCACCACATTGTCTTTCACTACCGGCACATTATTATGCTAATCCCACTACACTAACACAATAATAACCGCGAAAAACTAAATTAGAAAGCCAGAAATTCAGTCCATACGTGTGATTCGTTACGGTTCCCGCGCAAAACTCCATTTTACGCTCCACAATCCGCTATCGCAAAATTACAGTGTTGCCAATATAACCGGAAAGATTTACCGATTTAAAAAGTTCTATTAGTTGTTTTGCCGAACTAATGTTTCTTTTTTGTTAAAAAATAAATTTTAAACTTCATGCAGATGTACACTTCACAGCCAAAATAAATAGATGCGAATTAATTATGTTTCCTATTAGCCGTTTAATTTTAGTTCAAAACGTGTAAAAAAAAAACTGCGCGGGTTTATTTTGACGCTAAAAAACCCGTTATTTACCCCATTATCACACTATACGCGCAACGCGGCGTATTGTCTATGGTTCCATTGTTTTCACTCCGCGCGTAGGCGCGGTGCAAGTGTGCCATACCCCGCGTTTTTTCCATACAAACCGATGTACTTACAAAGAACGATACAGCTCCGCCTCACCGCGCTACGCCGCGTTGAGCGTCAAGTGTGAAAATGGCCTAACAGTTATAATGTGTACAAAGCGTGAAAGTTTTAGACAATAATGCTAAAGTTATATAGTTCATCTTCTGAAGCGATATCAAACAAAAATCTGGCACTTAAAAAGAAAATATTTTTTAATGTTTATGAAATTAGATTAACAATTTAGGCCGTCAAAAATTTTTCCCCACTATACCCTATTAGTGAATAGAACACAAAAATAGCAACATTATTATAGAAATAGCGGGAAGCGAAACTGTCAAAGTGACATTAGAGCTGCACCATTTATTCTTTTTATTTTAAAAGATCGATTTATGTAAAATCGATTTATGTTTTTCTAATTATATAAGTATGCTTTTTCGAAAACAGCTCTAAAAATAACACTAAGTTATTCAGTTCTATAGGTATTTATTCTCTATCTCCTTAAACAGTTTAATAAATTATAATATTTCGATCATTACAAAATCTGCTTGGCGCATTTTGATGAAGTACAAAAATTACAAAAACAAATCTACTTACCTACCTACTTAAGTACCTGCGCATAATGTAGATATTTATTTTCCATCATACTTATGTAAAGAATAATTTACGGCTAATGCTAATAATTTGCGTGATTGTTAATTTGTTGTCGCCGCCGCCGCCGCTTCGCTTCCCTCATGCGATCGAACAAGCTGTAGTGTAGCGCATGATGATGACCGCTTCCGAATGCTAATAAATTCAATGTACTAGCAATGAAAGTCATTTCGTAATTTTGCCGCATACATTATATTTAAAGTTTTCGTGGTTCTTTTCGTATCTGGGGGAAGAGTTGATATGCAAAAGGAAACGTTTTAGTAATTTAATTTGCGTGATTCCGATCATTAAAACATTTATCTTCTGTTTTTAATTGATCCGGCATATCTTCCAAAAAACAATAGAACATGCTACTTTGAATTTATAAATAGTAGGTGCTAAACTGATTAAAGTGAATAACAATAATAAAAAAGTAAATAACAATAATGATTACATAAAAGCAGTCTTTTAATATCAGTTCAGTAAAAGGCTTGGTCTTTGGACACCTGAATATCAATATAAATAATACACATACCTACTTAATTTTAAAGTTCAAGAGCGATCGGTAACGCAATACTATAATCTTGATGTTACAGAATTGGTCTTCAGTTTTAAATTATTCCACTTTGGTTATTTTTATCTTTATATTTCAAAAGTACACTGTACATATTTGTACCAAACACCAATACTAAAGACAGATTTAAAAATCATAAAATATTTTTAAGGAAATTACAGTATCCGACGTGGATCTTGTGTACAATCTGAAGGTAATAAAATTGTATCACTGAAATGGTTTAAAAACCAATAAAATTTATCGATTTCGTACAGTCAACAATATAAGTTTTGTATACAAAATATATAGGCCTATGTATTATATTATAGCGTCGTCGTTGTCAGTTCGATATGGTTTAAATTAAACTTACGCCTATCATAATACTAATTGCACTTATTGCTATTGCTATCAAATAATAATTTACAATAGATAGTTTTAAATAACAAAAAATACAAGAAGTTAAATTAAAGCTAATCACTTACCTTACCTACATAAAGCTTTTTCAGTCTAGAATTTTAAAGGCCTTTTTTTAATTTCAGTTTTAAGCAATAATTTAAACTATAGTGTTTGTAGTATCAGTCTGTTATTTAAAAAAATACCGAAAATTTATATCAAAATCATCTTTACACATAACTCATACGATCCAGTTCTTTTACCTAGTCTCTAATGACCCTGTATTTGTGTATTCTAATAACCATCGGTTCTGTAGGTTTAGCAGGTCTTCGCTTCTTAAAGGGCTTCTTACTATATTGGTACCCTCCTCCAGGCTTTGGTCGGGCGTATAAAATTTCCGGCGCTGGTGCTGATTCCACGGGACTCAATATCAAAGGATCGTTCGTCGGTGGTTGTTCGTAATGACTCAGTATTACAGGCTCTCTTCGTGGTGGTGGTTCGTAAGGGCTTAGTAGTACGGGTTCCCTTCTTGCTGGTGGTGCGTACCAAGAATGCGACATTGATGATGCGTAAATTCTTGGCAAGTTTATCTGTCGGTTCAATCCACGATTAGGACGATTCAATGGCGCTGAAGAAAGTACGTGCAGGACAGGCATTGGTTCGTGAAGTGGGACGGCCATGTAGACATATGGTCGGTATCCTCTTGCATAATCACTAGCGTAGATCCCAGGTCTGTCACTTCTCCGTTGTATTGCAGCTCTCAGAGGCTCGCATGATGCGGTGCAAACCCACAGCAGTAGCAATGGTATCTGAAAATATTACCGCGCGTTATTAGCAAAAAGCGTGTTTACGGTGTTATGTAATTTGCATAAAAGGAGATTGTATCGTCTATTAAGTAAAGACTATCCTCTACCATGAAATAATTCAGGTACAATTATGGGTTTACCATTCATTGCGGGAAAATAACTTATTCCCATTGAAACTTATTAAGTTGAGGGAGGGAGAAGCTAGGGTTCGAAAAATTTGTCTAAGATATATTTGAATCTAATTATACGAGCCACTGTTTTTTTTTTCGGTTCTCATTGGAAATCTTCATGCGTAAACACATCAGTCTCTAAAATTCAGTAGAAGTGCGAGGAATTCAACACTGAAATCTTGCGTGTCGAAAACACTGCACCGAAAGAAACTTATCGCTGTTCCTTGTCTTGTCACATTCTTGTTTACAAAAACACTGCCGCGTCGCTATCAAATCGAATACTAATAAATGTATTGTTTCACTCACAAAGTTCCTCATGTTGGCGTCCATGCCGTGGGCTGGCGCCTGTTCGACTGCACCAGCGTCGCAGCGCCTGCGTCGCTTCCAGAAACACAACTAACGTAACAATGTAGCATGCATGTATCGCCCGACTGTGAACGATTCCTCCAGTTCCGGCTTTGAAGTTAGCCGACTTCCTTTTCAGCGATTATCATTGATTTGTATTTGAAACTTAGATAACAATTTTTTCAGCTCATGCATAACGTTTTACGAAATTTCACTTGATTCATTAATTAGCTGCTTACTCAAATTGAAATGGAAACATGGTTCTTCATCTAATAGACTACTCATTTCTTTAGCTTAGATAAGAACACAATCGTGTGGAACACATTTGCGAACCACTCAAGTTATTAAATTGATTTATTTATACATTTATGAGTACATAATAGGTACGACACCATTAACAGCTTTTCAGTTAATTTAAAAACATAGGTACTCTTACTGAAATCATCCTTTGGACCATTCCTACCTGCTTGCTGTAGTTGGAGTTGGCTATCTCCTATTTCTCAATGGTAGTAGGTACTTATTCATTCACAGAAAGTGCAGCGCTCACGCATGTTAGGTAAATGCCCCTATCTCCGTGTCCAGCAATTTAATGATCTACAACTTTGGTCATTATAGTCGCTTGCGCAACTTTCCAGCGTGCGATGCATGCGGTGCGACTGAACTTGGACCCAATACATGCGTCTGCCACAATTATCGCAACATCTCGACCTTCCAGTCAGCTGATCGCATGATCACTTAAATTATTTGCCACCCGTATCACTTTCGTAATTGAGATAGAAAAGGATACGTGTTTTAAGTTTTTACGCAATTTATAGAGACAAGACCTTGCAATTACTTGAATAATGATTTACTGGTCAGATTTAGCATAGTATATCTCTAATCTCTATCTTGACGACGCGTTAACTGCTGATACACGGCAAGATAAGATCCACAAAATAAAATTGTTGAAATAATTCATGTTTACGATTAACGTTTAAGATTACATTTAAGTACCTACTAGTGGTCTTGCAATATTTTGAACAAATATGTCACATGCTCTTTCGTCAACATCTAGTAGTTTTCTCAAAGGGTAGTTCTCAATAAAAAAAAGTTGTAGGCAATTAACTTAATATTTATTAGCTAAGTAATTTGGTACTAGTTTGGAGGGGGGACGTTCACCACCAGCCGTGGGAGATGGGAGCGTGGGAGTAGGAGATGTGCGCGGGCTCCTCGACGATCTTGTGGACCTTAACGATCTTGGGGACGGAGACCACCTTGGGGACGGACACCACTTTCTTGATCTCGATGATCTGTTGGAAATAATACAGGGTTTAGTAAATGGGTTTAGTAAATTGGATATCTGAACACCGGTTGAGGGAATTGTAGAGGGAGCAAAACTTTCAGAATTTTGGCTGAAATAAATGGGTTAACTTCTATGCGTCTCTTATATTCTTGGGCATCTTGGAAAAAAAGGCGTTATGCCATACGATTAAATAAATAAATATTCCTGGGAGTGCAAAAAGGACGAAAGGCAGTAATTTTTCTGTTATTTTACTGAGAACAGTTGACGACCATGTTTTCTATACAATGCTTAAGGACTGACAGATAGTGGAGCTGACCACATTAAACATTACCGAGACTAAAGTTAGAAGTTGTTATACGGGAATTAAACCAACAACCTCGGCTTAATAGGCTGGGTGCTTAACTGTTTGCGGTGGTAAGGTCATCAAATTGGTTTTATGAGATTTAGAACGTAGTAAATGGCAGGAATTTGAGAGGTAAAGTAGCCTAATGACCACGTTGCTCAATACACAGTAATAGTCCAGCAAGAACAGTCCTTGATACCATGATTGTGGGTTCAGAGTTGTTTGAATAAATGACTTTACGCCACAGTTGAACGATGTGTTCATTATACACTAACAGCCATGATTAATGGACGGATGCAGAATATTTGCATGTTTGGAAGATAGAACAATGAACCGTCTAAGTATTTACTTAAACGGTTTTATCTAGATTCTAGGATAATGAAACAATGGCGTAAATCTGGCCATTCCTTGACCTCTGGATTGATCTCTTGGGTCGCTTTTTCATTCTTCCCAGTAAAATATCATCCACATAATTGAAAATCTAGGAACAACTTTTTTCTGTAATTCATCTTTTAACAGTCTGTTCTAATTTAATGTAACTTAGATATTGGACCAATATTAGATAATGGAATCTTACCTTAGGGACCTCCACAACCTTGTTAATGGAGACGAGACGGTGGGAAGGAGCGTGGTGGTGGATGATGGGCTCGTGGTGGTGGTAGACGGGTGCACTGTGGAGGATGGGAGCGTGCTCCAGCTCGTAGGAAGAGAAGTGGGGGTGATGGTCGAAGCTGTGGTAGTCACTGTGGAGGTAACCACGCTTGTCCCGCTTGCCTTCGGGAGCCGCGAGGGCTGCGGCGGCGAGGAGGACGATGCAAGCCTGGAAAATATGATCAAATTAGTATATGCAAACTTCTGTTTATATCACGATATAAAAATATAAATAACTCAAAATATTAAATTGGATGTAATGTAAGTAGAGTACCATTAAAATATTTTTTCATCGGAAATACCACAAGATCATCAAGATAAAAACCAAAACTTCCCGCGCTTTGCGAGGTCATGGTTAATTATTGGATTAATTAATGTGCGATACATTGTCTTTATTTTTGTAAATGTGCAATTAATTTAATATAAGGGGTTCTTTGTTCTACAGTCTTGTTTTATAGTCTGTATTTACCGTTAGAAAAGTTTTTAAGAATTCAATGATACCTATCGATTCCTCATCTAAGTTTGCAATCAAATATCCTCTATTAGATTTTTAATAATAAGAATATTTAAAGGATTTTCAGTTAGATATAGATATATAGTTAGGTAACTATACTATTCCTTTTCCTGGATTTAAAAATAAATAAGTATGAAAACGAAGTAGTCATTATTGGTTCCAAGTCTAGATCCAGTAATTTGAAAATTACCAAACTCTAGTCACTTTGTTTTATGCACTTCACATTTTATCCATTAAAGTACTCACGAAGGCTTTCATGGTGGAGATTGGTGGTTTGTTGTGAGGAGAGGAGGTCTACAAGAGGACTGATGTGTAAAGCAGTGCGTCTCGGACGTTATATACGAAGCGAACGCGAGGTCGCCAATTTTGCAAAACCCGGGCCCGTGGGGTTGTTGCGCAAAGATATCTTATTAAAATTAATCCAACTTTTCTATATCACGCAAATACGTCATTTGATTTGACCATCCGTAGGTCATGATCATGGATTTGGTCAAACTGGTTCTTTAATTAGAATGTAAACATGCGTAGGTAAGCCCTTCTCAATTTATCTGCAACATTTTAGGCATAAAATAATAAAAATAAGCTTAGGCACAAATCCCGTTCATGATATTCAATCAAGTAAGTAGATGTTTGATTCATAGCCCCTCTTGATATCCAGGATAATAATCTTGTATACTAAGTAAGACCAAGTAAGGAGGTGGAAGTCATGATCCCGCAAAGGCATCCTATGTAAGACCTAATTTCACAATTTCGCAGGGCATCATTATCATCCATCCATATACCCATATTATCTAGTTAGGTATAAGTAATGGGTATTACATTACCGACTACCGAGGGGAATCATGCCAGGTAGCTAAACAACACAAAGACTTATTTCTGGAATTATTTACTTTATACTTACTCTACTGCACTTTATCTTTATTTTATTTTTATTATTTGTACTTTTACAAAAGTAAAGAAAGGTTGTTGGGTTATTCTTGTTTTTTTTTCGTAGTTAGTAACGAATGAAAGTATTCCATAATAATTATATTACGTTAGATAGGAGTTAGGACCCATTATCTTATTTAATATAGTACTTTTAGTATCTATCTACATTGGCGATTGCATCCATTTAGAATGCAGAACGCACGTAAATGTTGCAGTGCCTGTCCTAAGATAATTTACGTATAGAATGCAATAGACATTTACCGTAGTAGGTCCGAGTACACTTTGGTATTATTTACGAAGTTACAAAGGTCATAGGTTTGATTCCTGCGGCTACAGATGAGCTCGGTCTGTGTTGGAAGATACAAGATAATTTAGATGTTCTAGCGTTTAACTTAACATTTAATATAACAGCTAGTTAGGATTTCATTGATTAGAACCTAGAAACACTATTATCCTGTATTATTAATAGTTTATTATTAACTACTACAACCAATTAATAATATTCTAAACTAGCCTCTCAAACTACGGTTTCATCGTAGCTTATAGTCGTTGGCAGCATGTGTGGTGGTAAAATTGAAAAATAAAATATCATTTTTGTTTTCCCTTTCCGCAATAAAAACATTTTATGTTACTAACGATAAAGGATTTAAAAAAAATCTATTAAATAGTTGATTACATTAGAGGCATATACATTTTTTCCAATTTATTGTATTAAAAAGATCAGTAAATTATAATTTTATTTTTATGAAACGAAATGTGAATGTAGATTATTTGCATATCTTCAGCCTTGAGGTTGAACTGCTAATAAAACTGTAGGTAAGTACATAATATCGTGCTGACCTTTATATAGATTTTAGTTTTAATGAGATACAAATTTTTACTAGTACATATTCGAACGCTTTGCAATTAAAAGTAAATCCAGTTATGCCTTGCTATTTTTTGCTTTACTGCATGTGAATTGTGATTTGTGATTATATAAAAATAATAATTTAATTAACTTTAAAAGCATTGATAAATTTAGGTATATATAAAAATAATATTATTTATCTAAATCTTATTATTATTATAAACTCTATCTACATAAATACTACATAATAGCAACACTGTCAATGCAGTCGTTGTTATTCGTTAAGTATACAAAAGTCCGTGGGATTAGCAGTTGCTGGCATAATATTATTTTATCTATTAGCCCTCAAATTGTCATTAACCTCTTATTTGATCCAAATATTTATACTTTTTCCGAAAAGAAGTTTTGCGTTATTTTTATAATATGCATGCATACTACTTTTCTTCATCATTTGAATACAAACGTGTTGTTCATACATACTTACTCAATCGATCTCTTATCAGTATACCACGCTCGTAATACCAGCTTGCATTGTACAACCAATAATTATTTTGACAGCGACGATTGATATGACTCGGAAGTTCACTTTCAGTGGCCATTACCATTTATCGAGTTTGCTAAATACTGTGCGCGCACGCATCGCAATGGTTGGATGGCTGTAGACGTGCCAAAGTGACTTATTCTGGAATTGCTACATCACAAATTAAATTAATAAAATCGGTTTTCTGAAATAAAATACTGATATTTGGAGATACGTTATACAAGCAAAATAACCTGTCTTTTTCTACTCTTATCTACACTAATGTTATTTAGACAAAACCTACGTGTTTAATATTTTGTTACGGATAAACTCAAAATGAATTTACTGATTCAATAATTATTTTATAATAAGAAAGATCTATGTCTCCTGGAATAGCATTAGCATTTTTTTTATAACTGACAATTCTTTACTCATGCAATATGTTCATCTAAAAATGTTTTCATTTGAACTCACAAAATCAGAATAGGGATGTAAGCATTTCCATTATCATTTTATTCTGACGGTTATTGTCAGTAAAAAAGTTCAATTCATATTTTATCAACATCATCTTGTTGACATTAAGTATTGTCGTAAGTTTAAGTGTTTCAGTGTCCTTATTTCCTGGACTGGAAAAGCTCATACCTAAATTAAAAGAAGAAAAAGTGCCTTCTTTGGGGCAGCTCGTCTATTTACGAAAGCTAACCACGTAGGCCCATCAACACCTAAAAATTATGCAACATCAACCTAATTATCAGTGACGCATACAAATAAGTAAAAGCATCACAGAATGTCATATGACCCAGCAAGTAACAAGAGCAAGATACGACGTAACTGTGACCTTCTTGCATTACAAGTGTTTTAATGTTTACCAGTTTTTGACGCAATGACGAGGACATAAACCGCATGGTAGTAGGCCTAAATTGTTACAGGTAAACAACACCATTTCATGAAATTAGGCTTAGATTGATATACCTACATACACTAGTATAGGTGTATGTAGGTATATCACCTAATAATAAAAATCAAAGAAGTGTTCAAAATTAAAAATGTTTTATTTATTTTTTAAGTATAAATATATTATTAAAAATCATTCATACACCAGCTTACTATGAAATAAACAAAACTCATACGGTCATACCAGTACTTTGAAAAGTGATATTTTTATAAGGTTTATAATAATATTTTATTGTTACTTCGTAAAAATATAAACAACTAGAAGTTTATTTAGGTACAATTTTGTGATAGAATAACCTGATATCCTGTAGGTACTAGGTAGGAGGTATACATTTCAAATACATAGTTACGTTTATTGCAACAAGTTCTCAGTAGATACTCTATTCCAGCGAATGTAACAGTAGGTATACTTAAATTTAATTAGCCAATCGTCTCAAATGTATGAAAGGTGTCGGCCTGGTAGTTAAATACCAAATCAGGTAAACCAGCTGGACAGTAAATTTAGCAATTAACAAGAAATTATTTCAGACTATAGACGAAATTGATTAGGTATATTTATTATATTATCTCTTCCTATAATATCGTTTACCATTGGCGTATTGAATATTACCTATATATGATCTTTTTTGCTAGGTAGGTAGGAAAACTAGGTAGGTAAGGTAGATATAAAATTATGACTTTTTTTATGTCAACTTTCCACAGCGGCAATACCTATGATCTTTACTAGTTACGCTTTAGCTTTGGTATATTAGCAAAGGAAAAAATAAGAACAAAAATAAATTTTCAAACTGTATTTTGTCGGTTAAATAATATGAACTAGATTATGTAGATAATTAATAGCACAATTGTATTCGTATTTGACTAGATGATCACTGTTTCATATTGTTCACCACCATCCACTAGCGTAACTTTTGGGTGCGGAGACAACCCTGCGAATAACTGAAGAAGAAGCAGCGGCAGGGTAGTGGTGGTGAATAACCTTGCGGACAACAGGAGCAGCCCTAACCACGGGTGTGGCGTACCTCACGACGGGGGCAGCGTATCTGACTGAACTGACAGCGGGGGCAGCATAACTGACTGAACTGACAGCGGGAGCGGAGTAGCTCACGGCAGGAGCAGCGTAGGAGTGGCTGACAGCGGGAGCGGCGTAGGAGTGGCTGACAGCGGGAGCGGCGTAGGAGTGGCTGATAGCGGGAGCGGCGTAGGAGTGACTGACAGCGGGAGCGGCGTAGGAGTGACTGACAGCGGGAGCGGCGTAGGAGTGGCTGACAGCAGGAGCATAGGAGTGGCTGAGCGCTGGGGCAGAGTAGGAATGGCTGACAGCTGGGGCAGCAGCAGCATATCTGATAGAACTAACTGCAGGAGCAGAGTAGCTCACGGCGGGAGCAGCGGAATAAGAGTGGCTGACAGCGGGGGCGGAGTAAGAATGGCTGACTGCTGGAGCAACATAGGAGTGACTGACTGCAGGTGCAACATATGAATGGCTGACTGCTGGAGCAGCGTAAGAATGACTAACAGCGGGAGCTGAGTAGGAATGGCTGACAGCGGGGGCCGAGTAGGAATGGCTGACAACGGGAAGGGAAGCGTGGGAGACATGGTGAACAGAGGTGGGGGCAGAGTAGCTGACACTGCTCGAAACGGGAGCTGAGTAGCTGACTGGAGCAGCCGCTGCGTATCTGGTTACAGAAGGTGCGTAACTGACACTGCTTACAGCTGGAGCTGAGTAACTGACTGGTGCAGCATGATGTACAGCAGGGGCAGAGTAGCTGACGCTGCTGACGGCTGGTGCTGAAGAGTAGCTGACACTGCTAACAGCCGGGGCTGCATGAACAGCAGGGGCGGAGTAGCTCACACTGCTGACAGCAGGCGCCGAGTAGCTCACGGAAGCTGCGGGTGCATGGTGATGGTTACCATGGAGGTAGCCAGCAGAAGCAACCGCAAGTACGGCGCACAATACCACCTGTTAACAAAATATATTTTCATTATTAAACGAAGCACTGAAGAATCACTATAGAATATTTTTTCTGATAAAACACTACACTGATTCACTTAGTCCATTTCACGAATCTTCCGAGCACTTTTTATTTCGAACTTTTTTGGTTGTATTTTAACACAGCTATTATACTTACAAAGGATTTCATGTTTATAGGTTTAGTTGTTTCCACCAAGGAAGTGGCTGTCGAATGATGCTGACATCACATCAATTCATCCATATATAGGTATCAGATGATGCGATGATCATGATGTCGCAATAATGTCCTCAAATCTAATAATATACTGGACTTCTCAAAGTTAGTTATTAATAGGATGTAAATGACAATTATTTATTCTACATCCTTCGTGATCAAAGTTCCGAACCGTGAGATACTAAATGATTATTTAAATAACGATCATTTATAATAAACCGTATAAAATATGCCTACTTAATTAAGGTTCAAATCTTTGACTGGACCTTGACCGAGAAAGAAATTGGCATATACTATTGCAAATTGCGTGTATGGGATTTGCCAGGAACTTTAAAAATTCGTAAATCCAAGTATATTATAGTCTATTCTGATATTTTCAATAAAAATACCTAAACAGTGTTCTATATTTTATCTGCTACATGGGCATGCCCATTATTGTAAATTTTTTGTATGGTCTCGTCATCCAATCTTAAATCCTATGTAGCCTGTATGTAGGTATATCTTTTCTGAATACCCGAGGTTAATTTTTAAAAACATGAATGGTTGATCGACTCGAAATCCACACGACAGAAGAATAGACTTGGTATTTAGATGACAAGCATACTCTAAACGAAAAAAACAACAAGAAGAAAATTGAAGGAAATAAGAAATATTATATGATGAAAACGGAAAGTTTCGGATCTGAAGGGCCTCCACTCCACTACATGAATACTTCCGCATGAGTTGCATGACATCATAGAACATCAACAATAACACGAAGAAATTATTATGGAATGGGGTCAAAATCAAACGATTTTCGTCTGAGAACTAGGGTCATCCGAACCGAAGGTTGAGTATTAACATTAATTTTAATAATTAATTAGTTGAATAATATTACTACGGTGGTTGACATTATTTCTGTATACAAAATAATTTAGAATTAAAATAATTCTAGAAAAATATTAACCTTTCAATTAAAGTACCTCATTGCAGAAATAATATATGAGTTTGTATTATTTTTGAGAGCGATTTATTACTCTATAGTGGCACTGGGCACAATTAATTTGCTTAAAGAAACATGCCAAAGATAATATAAATACACTACGTTAAACATGCCATATTCTTCTTCGATCGATATTTTTTTCATCAATTTTTTTTAAGTGACCATATCATATAGAATCAAGTGCGTAACTAAACAAAACTATTTTTTTATTGTATAGTGAACGCGTACCACCGACCGTACAGTGGTTGATTTTTTTTTTCTTAATCATCTATATTCTATATTCTACATCTACCTATACTAAAAATATATTTGTTTTCTGTAATATCTAGTATTCTAGTTGATTTGCTGTATTTTCTGAGTTCCTTTTATTACTTTTACTTATAAATAATTATATTTTAAAATGTATTTCAGATAAAAAATATCATTATTTTTTTTACTCTTAGTTTTGTTATAGTTTTTATGGCATCAAATTTTTTTAAATGTTTTTGTGTTATATTATTTGTAGGATGATATGATAAAAAAAGTGATCTATGTATGGGATTATATTTATTGCTATAACTCATTTTGTTTTATGATTACCAATATTATTACGGGCAAAAATTATGAAATGATGCCGTTTACTTCTAAAAAAAAACATTTTAGGTGCTGCCATAATCATCACAATGATTTGTATGAGGAATAAAATTGAGGGTTCTATAAATGCGAATATACTCTTAATATTCGATATCGGAGTTGACCAGCTCTTGATTTGCCTCAGCTGTTGATATTTTTGTAGGCTTTTTTAGTAGTTCTCCCTCCACGCACGATATATTGGATACTTTTTTATCTGCACTGAGTTTCCACATATACATCAGCAAGTCTGAGTGATGCACATGATAGTTACCTTGTGACTTTGTTGGGTGGTATTTTTTTTATTTCACAGACAGAATACTAATTTTATCAGTTGATTATTAAAATATAAATACAATTTATTTAATTATCTTTTATTTTAATATTTTATTCAGTTACATACAAATTATTAAATAGTCGTTTCGAAGCAAAACAAGTTGTAGGTACATCGTATATCACATAGGGTATTGTACTATTATTGTTCACCACCATCCCTTGCTCCATCCGCCCTTGGAGCCGGTCCATCCACTGTACGCTGGTCGCCAACCACTGGAGACATGGGCGATCTTGTAGCTAGGAGCAGCCCAGCCAGATGACCAACCACTGAAATAACATGAAATAATATATTATGAGGAGTTTGTGTTCTCGTTCTGATCTAATTAAATAGATTTGATGATAGAAAAAGTGAAGAATAGCAAAAAAAATGGAACAGAAACTGTTTTACAGATTTTTCAAAATATAATGCATAAAGTTTAATGAGGGGATTAAAATCATTTTCAAATAATATACCTAGATCTGTATGATGGTGCCGCAGGCCATGCACTTGCATAAGAGGGTGCAATTACACGACGGACCACTGGGGCAGCGCGTGCGACCACAATTGGTGATGACCATCCACTGCTGACTGGGGCTGCCCATCCTTTGCTGATCACTGGTGCAGCCCACCCACTACTGACAATTGGTGAAGACCATCCACTGCTGACTGCCGGGGCAGCCCAACCACTGCTAACAGGAGCAGCCCATCCACTGCTAACAGGGGCAGCCCAACCACTGCTTACTACCGGAGACGACCATCCACTACTGACTGCAGGAGATGCCCAGCCATGGCTATAGCTTGCACTAGCTGCGCCTAATAGAAGGCTGAACGCGATTAACACCTGAAAAAAAAAACAATTTTTAAATGTTTTTAATATTTCCCATAATAAAGGAAAGCGCAAATTATATAGACGCTGTAACACAGTAGAATATAATCATGATAACTTGTCATGCTGAAAACTTATTAATATACGAAATGCATTTTCTGTTAAAAAAATGAGACTCACATAAGGCTGCATAATGCAAACAATACCGGCGAATACTCGTGTCTGAATATGCTTTGTCCAATGCATCTGTCGTTTTATATACAAAAATAAAATTGTCTGGCATTGACTACTCCTCTGCAAATATGTAAGCTCAATAACAATGAATATTTATGCATTATTAATCCACAATGAACCATGTGACATGAATAAAAACATAAAAACACAATAACCCCGAAAGCGGAGAGAGGTATGGACGAATACTGATCTGACTGACCGCACCTCAATTGCAAATATTTCAAGAATTCATTCTGTTTATCCATCCATAGCGAAATTCAAAAATATCACTGAAGCATCGCTGAAATTAAAATAATTAATAAAGTGTTCCAATATATTTAGTTGTTTAGTGTGAGTGTATTTATTGCATAAACAAATAATTATTCAATCCTGTCCATGCGTACAAAATTAATCACGTTACGAGCGAGATGCTAAACTTTAGTAGTACAGTAAGACCTTATCATAAACACATAAAATAATTTCTAGGATCTTTCCACAAACAAAAGGCAGGAATACAAATATATCTGACTAGTACTTAAAATTTAAGAAATCTCTACACTACTAATCCATTTACTAGCCTTAATAAACGCCCTTATGCAAGTGATTTGCATTTCCGCGGATATTGAACCAGTTATAGAACAAAGTTATGTTATCTAATATGCATGTTTGAATGTTAATAGATCCAATTTATTTAATCGGGCTTGGATCTCTTTTCTTTCCTATAGGGTACCTACACGAGCCCGCGCGCGAAATTTATTAATGGGTGTATGTACCTATGCTAATAATGTAAAAATTCACGATTCGTTAGTTTTGTATTCATATTTTTTTACTTGATTTGATTGAGTTTTTTGTTTTCCTTTGATGTATCGTATAAGAGAAATAAAATAAAATTTCTCATGGAATTACTAAACAGCTTGGTAATAAATTAAACGGAACAAACCCCCCATCATATTATTTTGTATAAAAATCCGCAACAAATGCTGTACAAATTTCACATAAAGATCAGGACTGTCAAATACAGTGGTCAAATAATTATCTCAAATCATGGGGACGACTGTTCCAAGGATAGGAGAGAATTAATTCTAGAATTATATCAACGTCCTTAAAAATCATTCCGTTCCATAGCAGCCTTCAAGGCAGGTGATCTTCGACCAACCGGCACACACTAAACCTGTCATGTGGTGGACTCTTGCGTAAACTGCTGTCGCATCGTGTTCCTCCAAAACAACTTTATTATAACAAGCTTGCGCAATAAAACATTATAATGTTAATAACCTATTGAAATCGGATGCTCATTCATCCAAGGTTCGCCTTGTAAAGATCATAATTTAAATAGTTCTACGATCTTCTGGTAAAATCTGATATACAGTTTGTCTGTGTCAAATGAATGGCATGACGACTTATATTCCAAAAGAGGTGAATTAATTTATACACAGGAATAAAGTTTTAAAAGAATTTTATTGTAATTCATTGTTTTCATTTCATTTGGTAAAATTGATAAATCAGTCTCGGAGGTTGAGGTTTTTTGTCTACCACCAGCCGGAGGCGTAACGGGCAGGCTTGATGCGTAGGCGGATTGGCGCAGCGTGGATGTGGTGCAGATCATGGTGATGGTGGCTGTCGTGTAGCACGAGGGGGGCACGGTGGACAATGGGGGCGTGGTAAGACGCGCTCAGGACTGGGGCAGCATGCGCGTAAGAGCTCAGGATAGGAGCATGATGGTGGTGAAGAGAGGATGAGCTTAATAGGGGAGCGTGGTGCAGGGATGATGAGCTCAAAACAGGAGCATGGTGTAGGGAGGATGCACTTAAAAGAGGAGCGTGGTGCAGGGACGATGCACTCAAGATTGGGGCATGATGCAGGGAGGATGAACTCAATAGGGGTGCGTGGTGCAGGGAGGAAGAACTTAACAGAGGAGCATGGTGCAGGGAGGAAGAACTTATTATGGGAGCATGGTGTAGGGAAGCAGAACTTACTAGGGGAGCGTGGTGCAGGGACGATGAGCTAAGAAGAGGAGCGTGATGCAGGGACGATGCACTCAAAATTGGAGCATGGTGCAGGGATGATGCGCTCAATACGGGAGCATGGTGCAAAGAGGCTGAACTCAAAATTGGCGCATGATGCAGAGAAGCCGAGCTCAATAAGGGGGCGTGATGCAGAGACGATGAACTCAATATTGGGGCATGATGCAGGGATGCTGAGCTCAGTAAGGGAGCATGGTGGAGAGAATGAGAGCTCAGTAGAGGTGCGGAGTGACTCAGCAGGCCACCCGGCTCTCCAAAAATGCCTCGCTTTTCACGAGAGGCGCTTGCCACCGCCGCCAATGCCAACACTGTGCAAATCTGGAATAGAATAAAACGTAAGTTTTATATCTATAGGTAAAATTCACATTTCTTAGTCAGTAAATTTCAAATTCGTATATCAAAATAAATATTTAAAAATACTCACAAACAATTTCATTTTGGTTGATGTCTGACATACGGATCACGACCACAGTTTGATGCTGTGTTCGTCATTTGGAGACATTTATAGATATGTTTAATTAATTCATCAAAGGGTTGCGTAAGGGCGATCTTCGGATTC
Source organism: Scrobipalpa atriplicella (assembly GCA_029255725.1). Classification (NCBI taxonomy): domain Eukaryota; kingdom Metazoa; phylum Arthropoda; class Insecta; order Lepidoptera; family Gelechiidae; genus Scrobipalpa; species Scrobipalpa atriplicella. The sequence continues at coordinate 24,674 of JARACY010000831.1, forward strand.
GGAACTAGATCGACCGCCAAACTACGTCTTTTCATCTGACGTGAGGAAATAGATGAAGCAATAGTTACTACATCCTAAGAGGCCAATGTTATCGGAAAATCATAAAAATATTCAAAAACTTATTCTAAGTTTGGTTGGGAAACTTTCGATACCTACATCAGCGGCAGTGCCTTAGCTTAGACCCATTAAACAAAATATACCTATCTTTTTCCCTAGTATACCTAAATGACCAGCGCTTTTTTACAGCAACATAAATCTTTACGTGACAACACAGACTTATTCATCTTTGATTCGTATTATTTTCGTAATTAACAAGTTTCATATAAAAATGGCCCTTTTGCATTTTCCTGTCATTAACATTGCGAGTTTCGTTTCGATGTCGATCTTTTTACGAATCGATTTTATAGTTGTGTCTCTTCCCTAGTTAATGGCCGTCTGCTTGCTGTCTGTCTGTGCTGTGCTGTCAAACATTGCAGATTAAAAAAATACCACACAGCGTTTAGGAAAATATTTTCATGTTTTTCGGAAAATGCACGAAAATGAGGACGAGCTCACGACTTTTTGTGACTCAGCGGTAATTATGGTGCATTATTTTAGTATAATTTCAAGTTTTCTTGTGTACCACTGTTCATAATAACCGTGTTTTCAGTCTGCCTTGGTCGAAGGATGTCGTTTGCCTGTTCGGATGCAAGGAGGCGACGACTGGCCCCTGGCTGAGATTATAAGCATCAAGGAGAACAAAACAGGACACAGGGAGAGAGAAAGGACGTACTACGTCCACTATGTAGACTGTAAGTATTCTTGGAATTTCATCGGTGATAAGATATTGCTACATTTCTTTCTTCAAAACACTGATCTTTGAGGATGTACTGTAAAATAACTGTGTAGCCTTTTCTAAAGAGACCTATAAATATCTTTAATATTAAATGTATTTTTCCTATTCAGTATTAAACAGCAAGCTCTAACTAGTCGCACTTAGTTTATCGTTCAATTTTGGTCAATTGTTTACAATGCTATTTGTAAACTGGAGGGTTATTTGAATGATTTGTTTAAATTGATTTTAATTCTATGTAGGTATTTAATTCTTCATTAATTATTGATTTTACCAAAGTATTGGCCTTGAACTATTATATTATACTAGAAGAGGAAGACATAGACAGAAACAACATGATTGAGACACATTTACTATCTGTGTAAACTGTTATCCAAAGTGCATATCAAATTATGAGTTCTTCATGTTGAATAATGTTAAACTTTCCAATATGAGGTGAAAATACATGCTTTACCAGTTTATAGAGTAAGCTTAGGGCCGAGTTGAATAAAGATGATAAAACAATCATCATCTTTTACTGTTTTCAGTACCATTTACTGATTAGGATATGAGTATTCCCACCCACATTAATCTGTGCCATAGAAAAATTCACTATGGATAAATAAAGTTAAATTAAACAAGTTTTGAGAAACAAGTGTCAAGGTTTTTACCATTAAGAGGTTAAGGACATTGAATATTTTATGAACATAATACCTATATTATTAGATGCAATATTTTCGTAGTATTTCAAAGTCTACATTGCAACTGGATAGTAAAAGAACAGTTCCACAAAACTAGAGCAGTTCCTCTTATATAATTGCATTATTTTCAGTCAACAAGCGGTTAGACGAATGGGTGGGCGAGTCATGGCTAGACACACGCAAAGTGCAGTTCCCGCGTCGAGATGGGGCTCCGTCTGCCACCGGAGGCACCACCACGCCAAAGAAGACCCATATCGGATCAGGAGGTGGCGTGATGCCTAGTTATATTAGTATGTGTGTTTTCGCTATTTTAGATTTTAGTGAGCAAGCTTTTAGTTCCTGATGCCATTTATTTTTGCAATAGTTGGAGCGGTTTAAGTAAACAGTGTAAATAGCGTCAATAGTTTTTAATGATTGAACCACTTAATTAATTATTTGTCTACTTGAATAATTTTACTAATTACTAATTTCTGGTTTTAAAAATTGATAACATCAAAAAATACCTACTGCAAAAGTAAATGAGCCCTACAAGATTATTATTTTGAGACATTTGAATATAATTTTACTCTTTTAAGCATGTACCTACAATTGATTTCAAATGGATTTTGGTTTAATTTTGGTCAAAAGTATCTATTATTAACTTTTTAATTTATGCTTCTTACTAGCTTTTTAACCTTATTTGCACTTCAATAAACAATATCTCTAAAAGACATCTTTACACCACTTAGTCTTTACATCACTTTATCAGTATATTAATAAAAAATACGAAACAGTAAGTTAAACTCTTATATTTAAGAATTTAATCTCCTAGTGGTGTAAAGAAAAAAGTTTAAAAATAATAATAATATTAAATCTTGCAGACTTTTTCAAACAGGTTTATTTATTATTACTGCATCCTCAAATGCAGTAGAATGAACAATTGGTTTTGTTGGCAGATGACAATAATGTCGTCCCAGAAATTCCGAAGTCTAGTAGCAATACCGCTAGCCAACCAAAAACTCACGAAAAAATCCTTAGCACACTCAATGGTTCATCGCATAAAAGCACGCCTGGTATGTCTTTCCTTTTTATATTTTTCTGTAGGTACCTATTGTTTGTGGTACCTATTCATATCGGTTCTGCGCTAAACAATTTTTTTGTCAGAGTGGCAATCATACATGGGTAAATGTTCTAAGGTTTATCTTTTTGGGTTGGTTGTTCCTTGTACAGTACGACCATGTAAGACTGAGGTGACTATGTCACCTGCAAAAGTGGAAGTTATAATACCTTTGGTTGTTGGTGCACTCATTTATATTAGATTCGTATCCAATTCGTGCCCGATTCCTAGTAATTGTATGACAGCTCGTGCACCTATCCATATACAATTCATATGGATTATTTTTTGGATACGAATCCAATATGGTTAAAAATAATGTGTCAATTATTTATTCTTTGTTTATTAATAAGTTAGCTCTTCTTTGCCCCCACTTTATCAGGTAACTGTGCTGAATTGATGATTGCCACCCTGAATGCTTTTTTATATGAAATAATTTGGTTAAAGGTAGTTAGCATTTTGGTTGCAGAAATGGCTTTTAGAAAGGGGGATTTTGTTATTTCTAGTGGTGCTAAAGTATTTTTAGAATAATGGATCTTCAAGACCTAAAGTATTTCTTTATAGTTTAATCAGATTAACAATTTTTCCAAGTGTGTTCTTTTGAAATACTTGGTCAGAATTCTTGCTGTGATTATGATCTTCAAACCTGCATCGCCATGTTCACTCTATATAGCTGCGCTCGGAGGACTCTATATAGCACTACGAGCTAAGGTAGATGAAGGCCTATGGCAATTTAGTAGGTGCTGCAGCTTTTCGTAAACCATACAGGCCAATCTGCCTCAAGTCAGCTTGCGGGATAGTTCCAGATTATTTTTTTTGTCGTAGTAAGGGGCTGAAGGGAAATGTACAGTGGAACCGCTACAAACAGTAATTTTTAATTATCTGCAATGCTGTATGGAGTGGACATTTCACTTTATACCTTATTTCTAAAACAATGCTATAACAGCAGCGACAGGCGAGCCTCGACAGCTGGTGTCCAGGCCAGCCAGCCCCACCTTCGTGCACGACACCTCCTCGCTGGTGAATGGCGGCGCGGTGCTGGCTGCGGCACTGCAGAAGAAGATCAGCAGGAAACGGAAGGCCAACTCCTTGGACCATGAGGTTTGTACTAAGAATCGCTCATTTATTCCTACTAGGTGGCTTGTCATAGATCCGCCTTCTTCCACGACACCTCCTCGCTGGAGAACGGCGGCGCGGTGCTGGCTGCGGCACTGCAGAAGAAGACCAGCAGGAAACGGAAGGTTAACTCCTTGGACCATGAGGTTTGTAATAGTTTGTATTGTATTTTGGGTACAGTATTAGAATATTTAAGCACAGCATGGCTTGTGGTTCATTCTTCGGCCACGAACCTCCTGTCCCTTATTAGCCGGTAGTAACTGCACATCAACAGAAGAATTTTTTAAAAATAGCGGATAAAAGAATCTTCTTCATTTAAATGTCACTTTCATTTAATAATGGAATGTAATTATTATTGTTAAGTGCATTTTATAAAGTAGGTGATAGCGAATCCAAATGCCGAGGGAACTCTACATATTGTTTTGCTGGTACAGCGGCTTAATTATATCGGTTATTTGACTATAAGAACCCCATCATTCAAATATCTGTTACAAAATGTTCAAGCCTATTAACCATCCCAATGTTATCCCCAGACTGACCCACTCCCCGCGCCGGTGGCGGACGAGCCCGACTCCTTGGCAAGTGGCGCGGCCACGCCAGTCCCCCGACCGAGGACTTCCGGCAGTATGGTCGCCCACGGCCATGACGACCTGGTCACCAGAATGAAGAACGTCGAGATGATAGAGCTGGGCCGGCATAGGATACGGCCCTGGTACTTCTCACCTTACCCACAGGTCAGTTAACTGCTTATGATGGTTTAATAAGTGACCAAGGAATTCCGGCAGTATAGTCGCCCACGGCCATGAAGATCTGGTCACCAGAATGAAGAACATTATTATTATTATTTATTATTCTCGGCTGTCGCAACTCGCGATCCGCGGTGCGACTATCTCTTTCTCCTTGAAATTGAAATCTTCTGTATTTTTTCAGGAAATGGTCGGCCTTCCCTGTATCTACATTTGCGAATTCTGTTTGAAATATAGAAAAAGTAAAAAGTGCTTGGAAAGACATTTGGTAAGAACTTTTCTCTGATTTAGTTTAGCTCAATGTTCTTATGTCAGCTTCTTCCCTCTAAAAAATATAATCAACTGGTTATAATACTATCTCGCGTGGGTGCCACTTTCTGATCGTCGATTTAACATAATACGTATCGTGACCTCTCTTTCATAATGCGCACGGAAAAAGAGTATAACTCACTACCTGCGTCTGTGTTTCCGAATGCATACAACCTCCAACACTTCAAAGTTAGAGTGAACAGGCATCTTCTGGGCGAGCTCGTTTCGTTCCATCGACGACTCCGTCTCTGTCGCTCCCGACCTAGACTGAGGTCAAGAGCAATTTCTGATATAAAAATCTATTAAATTTTTCTTATTATTACAGGTAAAATGCAAACTAAAACACCCTCCCGGCAACGAGATTTACCGCAAGGGCAGCATATCGTTCTTCGAGATAGACGGGCGCAAGAACAAATGCTACGCCCAGAACCTCTGCCTGCTCGCCAAACTGTTTCTCGACCACAAGACCCTGTATTACGACACCGACCCGTTCTTGTTCTACGTTATGACAGAATTTGATTCCAGAGGTAAGAAGCCAAGAGCTTAGTCTATTCTAAAATGAACATTAATTAAATAGGTTTTGAAAAGGTGGTTGACGATTTATGTAAGTGTTTTCATCATTATCATATTCTTAGTCTATAATCTCAAGATGGTAATGTTCTAATTCCAGGATTTCACATAGTAGGATACTTCTCTAAAGAAAAAGAAAGTACAGAAGATTACAACGTGGCCTGCATCCTCACACTGCCGCCATACCAGAGGAAAGGATACGGAAAACTTCTTATTGAATTTAGTAAGTTTTATTACATCAAGTCATCCGGTCATAATAATGATCTTGATAAACCCATAAACAAATAAAATTATATTACAAAAATTGTACAAAAACTTTCGAAAATGAAATGACTTTCTGGTGGAATTGTTGCCAAAAAATTTAACCAGTTTCATACTTTTCTAGGTTACGAATTATCAAAATTCGAAGGCAAGACGGGATCGCCCGAGAAACCCCTATCAGACCTGGGTCTGCTGTCGTACCGCTCGTATTGGGCACAGACCATACTCGATATACTCATGCACATGAAACCCACGGGCGACAACGAGAAACCCATCATTACCATACAGTAAGTTATCATATCATTGCCAATCAGTAAGTCATCATTGCCATACAATAAGTCATCATTGCCATACAGTAAGTTATCATATCATCTCTGTCGTCACGTTGAAAGAAGTAAGCGATCGACAAGTTTGAATTTTTAATCAGATTTTCCTCGAGGAGGATTCTTTTCTCAAAACAGGTTTTATAACACCAGAAGGAAATTTTGAGTTTCTGAGGATGCCCTTGGATTAGCAAACTCTCCGAGCACTTATCAAAGTTTAATGGACAACATTTTAGGATGTTTACGTCACTAAAAGGTCCTTCCTTACATGGACGATCTTTTTAATAGCGTCTGAGTTTGAAATGTAGTCAGACACCAAAACCAAACCAAATTCCATGATAAATCATTTTAGAAATAAAACTTTTTTTTATTTTTTCCAGTGAAATATGCGAGATGACGAGTATAAAGAAAGAAGACGTGATAAGCACACTGCAGAACTTAAACCTGATCAACTACTACAAGGGCCAGTACATTATTTCAGTCAATCAGGTACGGTATCATATTCTAAGGTTATTTGTGATGCGGGGTGTCATTTTTTAGTTTTTGACTGTAGTTAGCATTGACCAGTATTTAAGTACTCTTTAGAACAGATCAAGTGTGACTTTAAGCTTGATTGAAAGCTTGTGTTAGTTAAATACGTTATGTGATATGTTTTGCAATGTTTTCCCTGTCCAATTGCGCTAGAAAAAAATGTTTTGTGTATGTTTTGTTGCTTGTTTCCCACAAATCATATAAAGTGACGTTCGATCTGTAGTAACTAACCTTAGATTTTTGCATCTAAAGCATTTATCTGCAAGAACCTGTCTATGAAATGCCACCCTATACACCGTGAAATTATTTTGGTTTTGTTTCGGAAACTTGTTTTTCTCTTAATAAAACGTCATGCGTCGTTTTGCGCAACTTTTGTCGGTAGTATTTCGCTTTGAGGAACAATGCCAGTATAATTTGACGGTTTACCTCCTCCACAAGAGTAAAAAACCGTACAGAGACGAAGCTTCATACAGCCGCGCTAATACGTACGTCTTCTTCTTAACGAGTGGGTTTTCGGGGTTGACGAACCATCCGACGAACCCTGGGGTGACACCTCAACCTGTCGCTGTAGTAGAGTACTGTCTCAGCGCAATACAGTCATAGATATTATTAGATTGTTATTTTGAACGGGATTATTACCACGGTTATGTTTATTGTTATCTCGATATTTCGGAGTTGTTTCAAACTCCATGGCCACGAGTAGACTGTCTCAAAACTTATATAGATATTATGTTCAAACAGGGCGTAGGTATGTGACAATCGCATATTTTTTTGAAATGATTTTGATAGATCACGCAATTTCTATTTCGTGTGCTTTCACGTACAGTGCGACCGAGATATCTGTTCATATATTAGCTGTGTCACTATAGATGTCTTTCCTTCATTCCTGTCAGTGTACCATAACCAAATTTAATTCCAAATACATGTACAGATAAGTCGGTGCCACTGTAGACATATTTTAATTTCACGTAGTGAACTTGTCAGCCTTTGGAAACATATGAGTTCGATTTACTAGTCTGGAATAAATATGACAGTTCTCTGTGTACAATGAAGCTTAGTTTCTGTACGATTTTATACTCTTGTGGGGTTTACTTCCCACTGGATCTGATCGGCCCTCGCTCACAGGAGACCATCCAGCAACACGAGAAGGCGATGGAGAAGCGGCTGCTGCGCATCGACCCCAAGTGCTTGCACTGGACGCCCAAGGACTGGTCCAAGCGAGCCAAGTGGTACGTTCTTTATTTACTTCATTTAAAATATATGAAAAATTGAAAAATCACAGGGTTTTACATTTTACAAATGAGATTTTGTTCTTAAAAAATGGATGGTGTCTGTGACAGATGCAATTCCTATAGATTTCAGATACATTTTCGTTTGATTTCCTTTTGAATGGCATCTGTTGCAGCTACCATCCTAAATTTTACAGTTATAGTTATGATGATAATAAACATCGGCTGTACCTGGTGCTTCTCTTCTTGAGAAAACTGTAAATACCAGTAACTGGATCCGAATCAGAGGGTTTCCTAGGGAGAATAAGGCGGTAATTTGTCATTAACACAATATACAATAGATTTTTGAAAAAATGGTCAGACATGGCAAACACCCTTTTATGGGAAAAAGGAGATGATAGATGAAAATCATAAGCCACATTAGCTCTACTATATTGACAGATTATTTATAAAATCAAAATTATTTGACCCTTTCGTAAACATGTCAATGACAATCATATTTATTAGGTACCTAAATGAACATTTTATTTGATTTTTTAGAATAACCCTGCTCATTCTCCAGTCAAAAAGTACGTGGTCACAGATTAAGTCTATGTCATAGAATGTCTGTCTGTCTGTCTGTCCGTTCGTTTGTTATGTCTTTGTGACGTTGCTATTGTTATATAATGTATTTTTGGAATAGAATATAAAAACTTGGAAATGTGCTTTCATTTTGACCCTTTATCGGGCATAGTAAATCATCATTGCAAAGTTTTTTTTTCTGTTTTTTTTTAAATGTTTTTCCTATGAAATATGGTTTAGATTTGAGATGAACCTGAAGATTTGTTTCCTTTTGTTTGATCTAGTTATCAAAGATCGGTTCTGATTTTTCAGTTAGCAGTTCTCTTAAATTCAAAGACAAATTCTAATACTAATCTTGAAAGCAGATTTCCAAGTCACTGACTTGCATTATTATCTTCAACATTATCAAGTTAAGTGTAATTTCCACCTTAGTAATGTCCATGTATTTAGTTAAATGTTCTTGGTATTCCTCTACCCCTCTAACAATACTTAAAGCTACAGCGATGGTTTTAGAAATCTGTTTGTTGAACGTGAAATACGTGAAAGTATATTTGTCTTTTTTTGTTGCCAGCGTTTGAAGTGGTAGTGTAAAGGAGATGCAAGATATCTAACGGCTTCGAAACGTACGCAGTTTGTTCATTTTGTACCTAACTTTATTTCTGTGTCGTCTCTTTCTTTTTTCACCCTCTTCTTCTATCATTCATCCGGCTTTGGGCTTTTAATTTTCTTAGTGTATTTAATGTTATGTACGATACATCGTGTTTTATTTATAGAAAGCTTAGCTTATGAAATTTAATTTACCTAAATAATGCGTACGTCACTTTAAGTCCCAAAATAATATGTATATTATATTACTCCATGTTAATATCAAGGTGTTACAACTTAATTGTAATAACTTTGAAATGGGACAATTTACGCATGAAACTGAATAAACTACTACATAAAATCACGCCTTTATCCCTAATGGGGTAGGCAGAGCAAAAACTAAAATGAATAAAACATGAAAATATAATACTAAAGTTTACGCGAGCGGGATTAGAACGCCCGCAGTTGTTATCAACTAAACTGAGCTCAAATAAATTAAAACCAAATAATTTGTAGGTAAAAACAAAAAAACGGTCAGTTCAGGAAAAGTTGTTGATAACATTCTGTCTGGGTTATTACTGCCCTTTCTTTTACACCCAGTATATTAAACTCAAGTAAACGCGTATCATAGATCAGAAACACGATGTATGTGTGTGTAGTGTACTTAGAGTGAATTTTTAATTTACTAATCTAATATAGAGGGTGCTAGAAAAGGCCCTGTTACATAAGGTTATAAGATGTTGACTTGATAACAAAATTATTAATCCATGTTGCTGTACTTATACTTACGTTACGTTTGTTATCACGAGTACATATCTTTGAGTTTTACAGAGTTTATATGACACATAATATATCCTTGTAAAATGATTGCCCACATTAGTATAAAGTCGCTGTCCACGATTCGTAGAGATTTGTACAGATAGAGGCAATCTTTTTGATTGATGGAACGTGGGCCGGGTGCGGAAGGTAAACGTGAACTGATCTACCTATAGCTATACTATAGTGCGTCTTCACGCGTTCGATTCTTGACTCCCCCCCGTCGCGCCCCGCACCCTATCTTCAAGAAGTTTGCTTCCATCTGTATCCGTGCAGCACGGCACCGGGATTCGAATAGGAAGTACCTTTAGGTATAGCTAGTCATGTAGTCATTCCCATCAGTTCACCGGCTATTACTACTACACTAACACCTGCATTGTATATCTCTGGGCACCTTCACTTCTTCGCTCAGGGCTCGCAAAGTAACAGGGAATGTTCTATCTATGGTGTAGTTGTGTATTGTCTTTATTTTATACCCGACCACGAATTAAAAAGACCTGCCATAGAGAAGGGTAATCCATAAGTAATAATAATAAACAATAAAAGTATTTATTTCACTAAAAGCTTACATATAAAAAGTTTACATTGTTATGATTGCATAAGTCCTTCTCTTATTTTTTCTCTGTCTTTCTATCTTCAGGTCTTTTTAGTCAGTGGTCATGCTATAATATATCTCACTCAGACTATATATTTCGTAGTATTTTAATGATGGATTTGCAGTCGCCAGTGCTTTTATGCTATATGCACTTGTAAATGTACAATAATATGTATTAATTTCAGCTACTTATTTGCGATAATTGTCTCCGTGTCCTTGTGAGATGTATTACAAAGTAAAGGACAGTCTATAGAATACATTACTGGAATGTTTTACTGAATCATTCGATGCGATTATTTTAAATAGTAATTAGTTCTGTTAAAAATATTACATCTGATAGAAAGATATAAATTGTAAGAAAAATCGTTGTCTACTATAATATAATTGAGTTTGTAATTTTTCAAATTCCAATGACCAATACTAGTTTCAATTTAAAGTATGTCTGCTAAAATCGAACCCATTGTTTAGTAACAAGTTTTAACTAATAACGTTTCAATAATATACTCTGTGGACTGTTTCTTACATTTAACATAACATTTTAAGTACAAAACAAGCCACGTATCACGTAACGTAGTGATTTAGTTTATACACGCACGCACACTGAAATGATTCTCGGACAAATATTCAATATTTACAATTAACATGTATGTATTAGTTTTAGTATGTCTTACATTACACTGCAAGGTTTTGTACGTGCGCTTGTTTTGTGCCTTCTGTACGGGAGCTGGGATTTTAAGACAATGGGGCCGATTCGATTGTCGACACAACTCAATTTATGGTTAGTCCTGTGACCTGTCACTTTCTTTAATATTACGCAAAATATGACATGGTGTCGTCTAATTTAGAGCACCATATACTATACGTGACTTTGACAGGATTTTAATCAAATTTTGCATTTGTCTCTTTTTTATTCAAATTTTAGAAAGTGTCAGAGGGGTAGGTAAGTTAAGTTGTGTTTTGTCCATATCGGCACCCAGTAGTATTCAAGTAGTTGATAAAGCTACAATTAGATTGAATTGGATTTCAATTTTAATTTTAATTTTTGCTTGCTTTGTCTGCAATTTATACCTGTATTTGTAGCTTTATAAACTACGTTAAAATATCTGCATGTATCCAAATTAATATTCTCTTTTTAATAATATTTCAGGTGAAATCCGCTGGTCTTCTTCGGAGATTACTTAGCCCGTGAAGTTATTACACAAGTCATTCGATTCTCAACATGTTTGCATAGGTATTTCCATTTTTATTATTGTTAAAAGTATTTTATAATGGGAATGAAAACTGAAATATACCTTGCAACTTGATTTTTCAATACTTATTTAATAAACGTGGCTTTTGTGCCATATCTCTGTCTCACGACATATCGTTATGAGATAATAAAAAATCAGTTACATTTTACTGGAAATTGGTCTAAGTTTTTGCAGGATGAAAATTTTGAACCATTACAGCTCATATACACGTCCCCACCGAGGGGCAAGAGCTTACCCTGAATTAGGGCGATCATGAGCATGTGGGCCCAGGGCGGATTGCTCGACTTTACACACAACCTTTCCATTTATTCGCAGGTGTGCAGTTTGCCTCATGATGTTTTCATTCACTGTAATAGCGACATTTTGAATCAGTTTTGATTTATGACTATGTTACATTAGCGATAGTTTTTCAGTTTTCATTTCCATTTAATTTCTGTATTTAGTACGAATTACGAACTCGGTGTTTGAATTGATCCTCCGATTAGTTTCCTACTATTTATTTGTATGTAATTATGATCATGTGTCCACATGATATGACCGTCTACGCGTTGCGGTAAATAGTGTAGATTTGTAAGATATCTAGTACATTTTGTATCATAAGCCTTTAATGTGATATTAAATATATCGTCCTTTTAAAATTACATCAAACTTTTATTGACAATTCGACCAAACCAATACAACATATTGCTATCGATTCGTGGACGGCACAACTTAACTAAATCTTGACTAAAATTATTGCCGTCCCGCTCTGTTCTCTCATGATAGAAAATGACAGGTATAGACTTATATTAGTTAAGTTGTGATTTTGCAACTACGAATTGCTACCATTTACACATCAAAACGAGTTTATAATAATCTGGAGAAAGGGGATTTTAAATAAAAATATGTCTATATGCAATATATGATTTATTTTTCAATATATAAGCACAATAATTTTGCTTTGATTGTCAAAATATTATATTCAAGCAGGTACAAGTGATGTTTACAACACTTAGAAATAATTTCATACAATTTATATGCACCTAAAAAGTAGTTTCCAAATTTTGTTATAGCCAAAAAGCGAATTCATAGAAATAGATTACAATACATTGAAAGATATATAAATTTAAACAAATAAAACACTTTGTGACAACTGACATGTAAAACAAATGAAAGGGTGACAAAATATACTCTAGAAAAAGTATACCGAAAGTAAAAAAAAATTGCTGGTCAAATTTTGAGGTGTAAACCTAACCATGAAACTGAACTTTCCTCAAGAAACATCTAGTTAGAAATATGAAAAAAAATTGGACCCAAAACCATTGTATGGGAGGACCAATTTTATTTTTCATATTTCGATCTCGATATTTCTTGGGGAAATTTGTTCAATTTGATGGGTAGGTAGGTACATATCCTAAAATTTGGCCAGCTATATTTTTTTCTCTCGGTATCTCTAAAATACATACATAGGTCGAAAAAAATACAAAAAAGTCACCATTGTATTAAAAGAACTATTTATACAGTTATTTATTATTATTATTAACTGAAATATTAGTTAATTTTATAACGTAACAGTATTAAAACGTTGTTTAAAGATCATTATTCTTTATAAAATATAAATATAGCTTAGCATATAACAACAATAATGTTAAACAATTGTAATACTACTGGTTTAACTTACAACCAAAATATGCAATAGTAATATACTATCACAACTATTCAAGCACGAAACAAGAGATACAAAGGATACTTACATAAGTAAATAGCAAACAGGACGAATTTACGAAGCTAAAAGTATTTTACTAACAATACACGGAGTAAAAAAATTGATGACCAAAATTTACGGTGTTAACCTACCTATGAAACTGAACAACTTTCCACAAGGAACATAGGTTGAAAATCATACAAAATGACTCTAGCAGCTGACACCATTTGTATGGGAGGGCAAAAATTTTTCTTCATATTTCGACCTATGTTCCTTGAGGAAAGTTGTTCAGTTTCATAGGTTGACACCCAAAAGTTTGGTTAACTTAACGCCCTGAAGAATAGGCCAATCAAAAGGATTCTCTAGTGGTTTCATAGTAACAAGTACGGTTCAAACATCTCAGAATCTGTTTTCTAGATTGCTTGCACTTTGAAAAATACATTTTACAAACATTTCTTAAATAAAGAAACGAAGGATATATTTTGTGCTTTTTAAAGACTATACTAGCCTTGAGACAGAAAATATTTTTTTCTTGAAACTTCTTGCAGAACTATGTAAGTAACAAAAAACCACTTGAAATAAGTAATAGGACTTAAAATAAATGAACAACCGATAAAATCCTTTCTCCAACACAAACGCTACCCTCTAAAGATAATCTTATTAGTAAGATTACAGCGACGGTACAAACACTACAAGCAACATTTTAAATACAATGAACTTCTTTTATAATACGAATTAAAAAAAAAACATTTTTTTCTTGTGGATTTTCTCTAATCAAGTAATATCTTTTATAAATTCCCTGGAACACACCGCAAAAGGATTGTATATTGCTCTCTCACTCGCACTTGTTATAGCTCGGAAGAGTTTTACAAATGTCAAAAAGATATAGCAATACAGTACATAGTACAGAACAGAGCGAACAGAGGGCGCTTCATACGCATCCGAATTTTATCAAGAACTAAGAAGTCCATTGTATTTTTAATTTTAGAAGAAAATTACCAATCTACAATCTAATCTCCGGAGACTTGAATTTCTTGTTTCACAAAAATATGGATCAAGTAAGGACATAGAGAGAACTCTTAAAAGTTGTGTTCTGCCTTAGTAAATAACATTTTATTTTTCTTTATCACAATGCTTAGGCCCCTCGAATAAATCAAATTATAAATATGGCAGCAATATGTGGCAACAGAAATATAATATCCTTCAATAATCTCGCAATTTCAACGTTTATTTTCCTCTTTTACTTTGCCGTATTTTTGAATCACTCGAATCGAAAAAGTATCTTTCGCTTGCCAAATACAGCTCTTTCGTAGCGAATTTCGTTTTGAGCGATTCAAAAATTCGTCGTAAAAAAAATAACAAATATAATTTCGCCGCCATCTTAAACGGCCGCCATATTTATAATTTTGTTTTCCTCGCGGCGTATTACCAACAATATAAAAATAAATGCTCGCGCGACTCGGCTGCTGCTGAGCTCAGCCACAGACTAGGTTCACTGGTTCGCAGAAGGCACTGTTCATGACGTCATCAGTTATCTGTACTTTATTTATCTGGCGCTACCATTTTATTAAAAAAATGAAAATTTTACATGCAACTGTAATTGCGGTTTTAATTCCCGGCGGGAAAGAGCTCTTTGAGCTATTGGTACAATTTTTGATTCTGGTACTGTAAACTAAATAACAAATTAATCTGTACTAGGTACACTCTCTTTGGACATACTTGACTGACAATGACGTGCAACACGTAGAGTAACACGTACCAGTACAACTCCGGTTGATACGTGATCGTGTATTGACGTCATCATACTTGCAACTTTTATTATTATTCTCTTTCGTTTTAGCACAGCAACTTTAAAATCTACAATATTATTGTACGACTGAATTATATTTTAAATATGTAGCCCAGATAAACTATCCATTACATTATCAATACACTATACAAAAATATTAAAATTACAACAATATTTTGTAAGATTGAAGTAGGCACTTAACAGTTTTTTGTGGCGTTTTATATAATAGCTACTTCGTACACGAATTATAATTTATAATTGTACAACACGGAAAATATCAATCTTAAAAATTAAATATTCATTCATATCACGGCTTACTCTGAGTTAATCGCCTTAACCTACGTTACCTTATCGAAATATGTTTAACATTTATTAATGGGAATGGGAATATCTAATAAAATTTATATTTAACTGTATATCTATCTATATACTTTGTGTAACATAAAAATATACTCTCGGAATTTCAACAGGAGGTATATTATGTAATATTCATTCATTGTACTGTAATATAATAAATTATTATGTGATGTATTTCTTCTAAGAAGTATTTTTGGGTCGATCTTCGGAGTCGCTATAGTAGACTAGAGAATGAAAAAAAAAATACATATAAAAGTAAATTTTATCGCCAAAAGAATAAATTGCACCATCCAAAAATAAAAAGTCAGATCTCGTTCTTATAATATTTTGTACAGATCAAAGCAAAATCATTAGAACCTAACAATGTGGTAAATTATGTTAAAAGTTAAACATCTAGATAAAAATAAAATTTTATGTGAAATACCTACCTATCTAGCTATCAAACTCAAAGTTTGCTGAATGTTACGCGACAAAGGGATGACTCGATTTTATTTCACAACACTTTTATTTTTTTCCTTCTTTCAGCACTATTATGACGTTTTTGTAGCACTATGACGATAATTTTTATGGTTTTCCTTGTAAGAAAAAAATACTTATTTCAATTTTGTTTTCGATTTACGTAATTTTCAGACAAAACATTTTATTTTATTGCGGATCATTCCCAGGAATTTTAACGGCTTCGAGGCAGTTTTTATATGCGTATATTATACAGCCAGAATATTCTTAAAAGTTGTTGTTCTACACAGTAGACATACGGCTTCGTTTCGAAATAAATTTCCCGCACCTCGGCACTCCTTAACTTACAACGTGACACCCTAACATGAACATTATTGACAACTCCGTTTATCACAACTATTTATTAAATGGGACCAATTTGAGAAAACAAAACGGTGACATTATTTCGAATTATTTTTTTACCAATGCTTAACAATACGCGTATACATGTCGAAAATTAAAATTTGGACCCGACGAGAGATTGTGAGTGAGAGGCTAGACGAGGCAGCCGTCGTTTAGGCCGTTGTTGAGTTTCTGCTGTTGGTCAGGCGCCGCGGTGTAAGAATGACAAGCTCCCGGCAGCGCATACCCCCCCTCCGGTTCATAATACTCCTGCTCCTGCTCTATGGGAACCAGCAGGTTGCTGGCTTTCGGCAGATACCCGTCTGTAGTCACGTAACCTCCTTCCGACGTCGGCGGCAGGCTCAGCACGCTATCAGGCCGCGTGTATTCCACATCAACAAACTGCGGCGTGCTGTAGGTATCCAACGAAGACATGTTGTCAATTGACCCGTCTCCGCTGAGAGTAGCCCCACAGGTGTAGCTCGACGCTAGTATGTTAGCAGACTCTGGTCTTATATACGGCGAGTGTGCATCATAGGCCGCCGGGAAGGTCCCGGGAGTGGCGCAGTCGTACGGTCGGAGCATATTGTACTGCTGATGGCTGTTGGGTGACTGCCGCGTAGCTGGATTGTTCCGAACGCAAGACGCTGCGTGCATCGCTAACATATCCATTAGTTGCCGCTTTTGCACTTCCAGATCCTGAAAATTAGGGAAAAAGTTACATTTATCGTTATCTATCATGGTGGTTACGCTATACATTGTACTATTTTCCTTCCTTTATTTGTTTTACCTAAATTAGCTAACTACATGTACGTAAATGGTCAATTTTCCCTACCTACTTTACCCTTTCAAATTTGATAAAATGAACTTCAGATCTCTCACTAGGTTTCCTTATATCCCCAATAATGAAAATGCTTACACATTCTGACAAGTATCAGAAAGAAATATTTGGAATTCACAGAAATCTTCCAGAACAACTTCGGGTTCGGGAAGAGAAGTTTCAGCATGAAAAATTCTTTACCTTGAGTTGTTGTTTAAGGTCGATGTTCTGCGTCTCCAGCACTTCACTTTCCGTGACGAGGTTAACCGTCCTTTCTCTCTTCTTCAACCGGCATTTGGTCGCTGCGATCTTGTTCCGTTCTCTTCTGCGACGTCTTCTTTCTTCGTCTTCTGGCGTTAGCTGGAAAGAGACATGTGTATTTTAGTATTTTCAAATAGTGTTCTTATTTTTACTGTAAAAACATGTCGGCAGACATATGGTTGCAAAACAATTATTGTATTTGCGTTTTCATTATTTAATAGTCTAGCTTTGATGATTATTCGTTATAAGATATTAAATTGCATTCCAATCAATAGTTTTTTTCTGAAGCATTTCAGACTCAGAGAACCAAAAGTTTGTGTGTTTTTTTCAGCCGTAGGTAACTGTCCTCATTAATTATTTTCAAAATTGCATGAAAATCTGTTCTACATTTTCTTTTTATCGCGTTTGAGAAGACACGCATCGGATGTCTTTGTTTTATGATATGTAGCGATTAGGATCTTAATTATTTCGAGTAAGTTATCAAAATCACAGAAGTGAAACTACGATCTACGCTATATCACATCCCAATCCCTTACTGTACTTATAGGATCATGGAAGTAAATATAGCACATCCCAACACTACTTAGCTCCGTTGAAAGCTAGTCACAACGGCTCCACAGGGCTCCACAATGCGCGATCAATATCAGCGGCTAATAAACGAGGAGGAAGACACCGCCCTGAATACCAGATGCATTTATATTTTACAAAGTCGTATTATTGCTTACAATCAGGAAGTTAGCTCACGAATGCTCCTTGGGCCTGTCTCCACTTGTGCGGTTGCAAGATATGACATGACAGGCATTGGTGTAGTGCTGGGTCGGAATATGCTTAGCCCTCCTTTGGGTGTCGCATAAGCCTACTTAGGGTTGTATTATCTAGGTAAAGTACAGCAGCGTTCCCTTTGAATTGAACATCTGCCAATGCGCTCCCATCTCCCAATACGCTTGCCAAGCGTGGCGAGTATTTCTGATTGGGGGAAACTCATGTCCAGTAGTGAACCGCAGCTGATACAGTAGCACTTAGTAGATAAGATATCTTTTGCTGCTTTTGTCATATTTTTGCTGCTTTTGACATAAGTATCGCAGGTGTTTCTTTGTGCTGCATAGACATGAAGCCAGTTGAAAAGTGCACGAGTGACTATACGGTTCTTAGCAACACGAGCCTTCTGAGCTCGTAAAACTTCAGTTGCCGGTGAATCACTATGCAACGGTGGTCATAAAAGCGAGTCGACACGTTTGCAATATCTACAATATCTATGCGACCCTGGTGTCGAGAATAGTTCGCAAAAGTTGTATCTGGCTATAAAACTTTATAGGGAACGTGTCTTCATTACAAAGAAAACTGATTTAAACAGACCTATGAAACTTATTTAAACCTTTTGTAATGCTTTTGCCGTTTTTTGCAGTTTATGCAACATTTGACATACCTACCTAAGTATCTATTTTATCTATTTTCTGCATAGATATGAAGCAACATGCATGAGTGACGACACGGCCCTCAGCAATTCGAGCCTTCTGAGCTTGTAAAACTTCAATGGGCCGGTGAATCACTATGCAATGTCGGCCATAAAAGCGAGTCGACACGTTTGCAATATCTATAATATCTATGCGTCCCGGGTGTCGATAATAGTTCGCAAAAGTTGAATCTGGCTATAAAAACTTTATATTTGTCTTCATTACAAAAAAAATGTATTTCAAACAGATTTTACCTACATAGACCCATGAAACTAATAAACGACACGACACACGTAAGCGATAAGCAATTTTTTTTATTGTATTTAAAACCTAAATATTTACGTAAAAGAGTTCGGTGAGTTAAATTATACCTTCATCGTATTTTACGAGTACACGAACATCGTCTTATTAATGATAATTATTGTTTTTTATGTAAAAATATCAAATGTTTTTCAATTGCACAGCACGTGCTAGTCAGTCCACCAACCTTGTAATAGCGACGGGCAAAGGTAAACAATTCGCTTTTGGACCCGGATGAAACCGTTATCTATCTTTATTTTTATAAAATTAAAATGCACCGATATTTTTAGTATCGAGTAATTGGGAAAATCACACGCGTAGGTAGGTAGGTACGTATTGACTCAAAATAATACAGTCATGGTCATCATCATCAATCAATTTGTTTTAATTGAATATAGGTAATTACACAAAATATAACAATTATAGTCTTACCATCTTTGTCGCGTTGGTCAGGTGTTTCAGTCAGTTATCATCATGATAAATTATTAGAAGTAATAAATAGTTTTTCATAGGAATCTAATCTACTTAGGTATATGTTTTCGAATCATCATTTATTGAAATAAGTAGGTGAGCGAAATGTAAAAAATATATATAAGTAAACATTCTCAAACATAAATAAACATATTTGAGTAGAGCTTTTCTTCTAACCTTTGAAATGGTTGATGAGATGAGTTGGACTCTTGAGTTCTCAGTTTACCCCATTCAAAATTCGTATACATCGCATCGATGGTGTGAACTCTACGGCGTTTCTCTATGTTTCAACTTACCCCTTCACTCTTGTTGGTGAGCGTATGGCTGCTGTCATAGTCATCATCACTATCTTCCCGCTTCATCCGCTTTACGATTCCGTCGGTATCTGCCGGACATTTTCCACCTGTCCCTATCAGCTGTTATGATATGACCCTATGTTTGAACTTACCCCTTCGCTCTTGTTGGTCAGCGTATGAATACGCCATCACTATCTTTCCGCTTCATCCGCTTTACGGTTCCATACGTGTCGCTTCCAAACATTTTCCACCTAAACTGGACTATTAAGCTATTATTAATAAAGAACCCTATGTTTGAACTTACCCCTTCACTCTTGTTGGTGAGCGTATGACTGCTGTCATAGTCATCATCACTATCTTCCCGCTTCATCCTTTTCACTGTTCCATCGGTATCGCTGCCGGACATTTTCCGCTTCGACTCTATGGAGAGCTTCAGGCCAGCCTTTATTAATTCCGAACACGTCTGTAAAGAAAAAAAAAGGTCTATTTATTTACATTTAGAGACGTGTATATAGAATAGATCCCTTACGTGTATATCCCTTATTTTATGTTTTTTTATTGCTCCTTGTCCAGAATGTAAGAAATATAGATATTTGTATGGATTACTTGTGTAGATGAGGATTCAAAGGAAGGGTCAGACAGACATGAACAAAGAGATTATTATGATTACTTATAATTTTAAAACGCGTTCAAAAAGTCCTGTTCTTTAACAATTTTAATATTAGTAGACTACTTAACTTAAGTGGTGGTAGAAAAATAAATAATGGTCTTCATAATTTTATTTAAGGGTTATTTCTTGACTACAGAACCCTAAAACTCTATATGGCCGTAACTAAATGCGCCAACAACATCAACAGATGTTCGGTTAAATTGATTATTTATCTACCGATTCGTTCTCTTACGTAAATGTGTAACTTAATGTTTATTTAATTAAAGCTCAAGCGTACCTACTTGAAAACGTATTTGTAAAAAAATTCAAAGTGCTTTATCATTTTATAACCTTGAATTATTGTTTGATTTACATTTGATTTACCTTAATTGAACATCTATGCAAGCGTGAAATATACAGGGTGTAAAAAAAGGACTGCTTTCCTTTAAACCAATGTTTTGCTAATGATAAC
Source organism: Scrobipalpa atriplicella (assembly GCA_029255725.1). Taxonomy (NCBI): domain Eukaryota; kingdom Metazoa; phylum Arthropoda; class Insecta; order Lepidoptera; family Gelechiidae; genus Scrobipalpa; species Scrobipalpa atriplicella. The sequence goes on from JARACY010000831.1 coordinate 45,561, forward strand.
GAACAACTTTGGCAAAGCACAAAAAATTTAGCTCCAAATGAAATATTGCCTTGTCCATACAAAACTGCAGACGAAAAGAGAATTTTTGTATGGAAAAGCCAATTTTTTTTAGAGCAAATTTTATTTTTTTGAAAGTTGTTTGGTATCATCAGTAGAACATGTGGTTTAAAGGAACGCGGTACCTACTTATTTTTACACTATATTGTATTAGTTAGTCAACGAAACTGAACAACTTTCACAAAGAATTTCTTTCAGATAAAAGAAGTTTTTTTTTGGATTTTCCGTACATAAAATCTGATCGAAGTAATCATAATTGTATGGAGAAGTAAGTTTTTTTTTTACATTTCCTGGAAGATTTGCGTGTGAAAGTTGTTCAGTTTCGTTGATCCATCAGTTTGTGGGAAGCTGTCCCTTACACCCGCTATATTTAAGATTATATTTGTTGAGGACGCAGGTTCGATTATGCTTGCAATTTCATACAATTACAATTGTAATCATGAAAGAATCGTTTGGTTTTCTCACGATCGAAACGTCCGCCTATTGTCTAGGATAGGCTATGCAAACTAGATAGAAAACACCACCACCTAGCTACTCATAATCATAATAAACTTATTTGAATATGAGGTCGAATAATAAATATTATTGTATTACATGATTTTGTATGACTATTGGTGTTAATTCAGGACGCACTATTACTAATTCTAATTCTTAGTAGCGCTGTCACTTTCTTAAATTTGACATAAGAACAGGATAGCAAACAAACACGTGACTTTGAAATTCTTAATTTGACGTACGGCGCTTTAAATAAGCAATGACCATAGAGCATGCTCACTAATTTTACTTAATAAGCAGTTTAATGTCAGATAAGAAATGTCAAACTCACGTAATTGTTTGCTATCCTGTTCTTATGTCAAAGTTAAGAAAGTGACAGCGCTACTAAGAATTAGAATTAGTAACTGGACGGCGTGAATTGAGGCCATTGTCTTATATTTTGTGGTCTTTGGAATGTTGAATTTGCTTGCATGCTGGGCTGGGAGTGATAGATAAACAGAATGTGCCAGCCAGCTGGTTCTCCTTCCGGGCACGTTGTTTAAACCAGCTAAGGGATTCGAGGATTTCACTATATTGTAATTTAGGCGTTAGGCTGCCAACCTGTCACTACAGCAATATACAGATCTAAAATAAGCCTCAAAACTTGTTAGACGACGCGACGTGGCGAAAAGACCTTTGATTAGGTCGTTGACGCTCTGCCTACACCATTAGAAAAAAAGGCGTGATTCTATGAATGTATGATTTTTTTTAAGAGTCAAGAGCTCATATTATAGATGTGTGATCTAAATAATTTTATTTAGAGCACTTACACTCTAATGCGTAACAGTTAGCGCTGAAGAATGCGTATAAATATTTCAGTGACCCATTTATGATTTTGTTACGTCTCTCTCGGTAATTTGGGAGGCTAACAAAGTTATGACAGGCGATTGCTCCCGTTAAATTTAAAATTGAGCTCAATTCTGGATTCTACTTGCAATAACTAAATGTATGCCAGGTTTGTCGCTCTCAGAGAAGCTTTAGTAATAAATATAATAAGAAAGGATATGATTTGGTTATGGTTGTACGCTTTATTTTATTTACCAGGTTTTACTGGTTCATTGTTCATATTGTTTTAAAATAAAATCTCGCTTATGTCCCTTATGGAGCAGGTAGGCAAAGCGTCAAGACGGTTTATTCCGCAATCTCTACGTTATACTCGGTGGAGTGGAGGAGGAGGCTGGAGGGATGGCTGACGAGTTGTCTGTTAGTGACGAGTAGGGAATGCAATCTCGCGAGATTGGGGATCGGAAGAGATCTCGCGAGATTATGAAAATCAATCTCGCGAGATCTCGGCAATTTCGAGATCTCGCGAGATTGGTAGTTATGTGTATAAATTTTTGCAAATAATTACACTAGTAAAATTGACATAGAAAAACATTAAAAGAACCAAGGTATTTTGAAATCAACATTTATTTTTACGAATATAGTTCTATATACTTTTATGTATTTTACATACGAAATCAAAAAGATCAATTAAAGTGTCACACAAAAATAATAACATTTGAGATCAATCAAGTTATAGGCTCATTTCGCCAAACTACAATGATAAATAGAATAGAATTGAGAAGTGAAAAACAATCAAATTGGAAACATTACAAACGAATAGGATGTTTTCATGCTTGAGTTCAATCTCGCTAATCTCGCGAGATCTCGCCCATTTTTTGACCGAGATTAATCTCGCAAAAAAGGGCCGAGATCTCGCGAGATCGAGATCTCGCGAGAACGAGATTGCATTCCCTAGTGACGAGTTGTCTGTGAGTGACGAGTTGTCTTTTAGCGACGAGTTGTCTATTAGTGACGAGTTGTCTGTTAGTGACGAGTTGTCTGTTAGTGACGAGTTGTCTATTAGTGACGAGTTGTCTGTTAGTGACGAGTTGTCTGTTAGCGACGAGCTGTCTATAGTCTAACATGCGCTTACCCAATATGGTCCTACCTTCTGTATACTCGGCGGAGTGGAGGAGGAGGCTGGTGAAGTGGCTGATGAATTTGACATTGAAGAGTTGGAGTCATTGCTGGTCGGCTGAAATAGACATGACAGGATGTTAGATACCAAAATTGTTAAGATTCATTTGGTCTACTGACCCAAACCTTCGAGTGTCAATTATAGGGTCGAATGTTTATTATAGCAGCAGTCAAAATGCCTGTTTCCCAAAAGGAAAACTTTCCATATCTTCTGTTTTCCGAAATGACAACTTCCGTCGACAATTTTCCATCTATTTCCCAAATAGACAACTTCTCATTATATCCATTTCCCAAAAGGAAATTTCTAGTTAGGTAGTTCAGTGGATTGATTCAGGAATATCCTTAGTTGTTTGATTGTTTAATCAATTGCTTTTATTAAATTACATAAATACATTCTAAATTGGTTTTAGGTCATTTTACATACAGCCCGAGTGTTTTGTGAACTCAAGACTTATACCGGATCTAACATACCATACCGTATAGCGTCTAACAAAAACTTTAGACAATTAATTTTGCCCAAACCGACCTTGTGAAACAATTAGCACCTCGCCTTGTTGGTACATCTGGTACATAGTTTGATGAACGAACACTGCCACTAATGGTACATTTTACACCTGGTTGACCACGGCAGGATGTATGGTTTGGGGATTTTGACCGTGGTACCTACTCGTTTTTTTTTTTCGGTCTGGATTCGGTATTCGTGCTCTTCTTTTGACATAGTCCTAAAATGCCCTATTTTTGCTTTAGTCACTAATGGTAGACTAGTCGAAACAAAGTAGACTAAGTAGTCTAGAGCTAAAGCCATAAATTCTTTACGATAATTTTCGGGATATGTTTGATTTATTTCTAAATTCTAGAGTGAATCCAGGGTAAGGGTTTCTGAATTCTCCTTATTTCAGGGTAGGATCGTGCCCCTCGGTGGGGACGTAATAGGAACTGATGATGATGATTTCTAAATTGGTTAGTATTTTAATTTTTTTACCAGGTTTCTGCTAACCGGCGGCGCCTTATTAAGTCTGCTGGCTGCATTGTAAAGTGCCGCGACACCTCGGCGCGACACTGTTAACGATTTTGATTGATTGATGAATGAATCGCATGTAGCCAGTCACTAGTTTTTATAAGGTTCATTTGCAAGTTAGTAAGATTGAAAATTGGGTCAAGTAGAGGGAGTAGGTACAGTGCCACCGACATATCTGTTCAGGAGGCAATCTTTGGAACTAAAATTTGGCCAGGTTACACGACGGTTAACGACGACTGAAGCAATGACAGCTGAACACCACTCTGTCTTACTCTGTCGTACTCGTAGGTCGTACTGTAAACAAATATTTTAGTCTGGTGGATTTTGAGGGATATTTCGAATGTGAGTGTCTATTATTTTAGTCACGGGATTAGTGCCCATCGCAATACATCAAAACCAATACGTCTCTCCTTGAATGGGTTTTATCCATGATTTTACAATACTGCCGCCGGTAAATTAAGTAGCTAGACTAGATAGTGAGTAGCTATTATATTTTTTGTTATTTTTAGTGGGATAATAACTTCATGAAAAGCTAAAACCATTGATTCTGCACATTCTGTACAACATTAAACTACGTGCACATCCGCTAAGATGTTATCTTCCAAATGACTCTCATACACCAAATGTGTTAATTCATTTCGCCCGCACACGAATTATTGTCAACCATTGTCATTTCACGCTCTGAATTCTCCATTCACAAATTGAATTGCGTATGCGCATTATTGCCACGGAAGATTTACTCAGTAAATACGATAACTAAATATAGATAACTAAGAAATGTAGCGTGCTTTGGCACCGGTACGTCTGCCTTGGTTAGGGTAAACATACATACACGCATGGATCCCTGACGGGGTAGGCAGAGCATCAACGACCTTTTTATTCTCCGGGTCTGACAAGACTTGACGGTAATTTTTGGAAAGAACGAACTGTATATTCAGTCTTTCGTCTCAATCGCAATACACCGAAAAGTCTAATTATTCCTACATTATGACCGGGAAGAGAAACAGCTTTAACATTCTATGGTTTACTTTTGCTCCCAGTCCAGCATAGAGTATCATCAGTAAAATACTTACGTTATCTAAATATAGATAACTGAGAAATGTAGCGTGGCTTGGCGGCAGAGAGTCTGCCGTGTGGTAAACATGAGTGTAATTATTATGAGGTGTACTTATGTAATGTAGTAATGATGATGTAGACTGCTGTGTTCAGCGAATACGGTTTCCGCGCAGTCGGGCTTGATTTATCTGATCTCTCCAATAGTTGTACCAGTAAATCCATGGGCTTGCTTTCGAATCTAGTCTAGACAAGAGATATCCGAGAGTGAATGATTTGAAATGTATTTTACCCAGACTATTAGGGTAAATCCTAGGAGGATAGAGGATATTGCCACACAATTCGGGACAGTCTATGACGGAAATTTAGTTTTCAATATTTCACAACATTTCGCAATGCACTTCCGTCTATGTATACTACTTACTTGCAATAGTATTGCAACTGCGTCATCACAGAAATAGTACTCAGCGTCATTTTCGTCAATTCCCATTTGCAGAGATGCATATAGGTGTATGACCTCAGCTTTGGCGACGACAAGTATTATCCAATATTTATAATGGGGGACTGGTCACGTGGCGGGCTTGGCACTTCTTCTTGTTGTGTGGGTTTCGAGTCGATAGACCCGATGAACCCTAGTGTCTGAGATTTTAAACCGCCTAATAGCAAAGCTAATAGGGCACTGTCATGGTTTGTGAAAAGATCCCTATCTAAGACAGCGACCGGGACCGACGACGGTTTAACGTGCCCTCCAAAGCACGGTATATCTTTTTTCTTCCAGACAATTAGGTGATTCAGCCTGCATTGACCTAACCAAACTGGGGAAAATTATCCCACTCACAAAGATCAACATTGTGTTCATCCCCTAGGAGTCTAACCCAGGACCTCCGGATCGGGAGCTTATGGCTCAGGCCATTATACCACGCAGGTAGTTATCCAATATTTATAATGGTGAGTTACGTGGCAAGCTTGGCACAGCACCAGCTCATTGCGTATGCTCCTATAGGGTTGCGCTGGAGGCCCTTCATGAATGCTTAGCAGAGGAAATGCGTGAATGCTCGCGGTTATGTAGGTTAGGTAACCCGGACTTAGATTGATTCCCGTTATATCGTATTCCGGGGAATACCGTAAAAGCTAGAACGGAGTTTTAATGTATTTATGTGATGGACTGATAACCTATCACTACAGCAAATATATTTATTTTTGAATGCACCCTAAATATTTATCAACATCATCAGCTCATATACGTCCCCACCAAGGGGCAGATTTATCATAGACACACATTTTACTAGGCATTTGACCCTCTGTCTCTGTTAATAAGGAACGTATAGGGGATTTTATGTATGTCTGCCTAGGTCTAAGCAAAAGTCGTTCTAGAGCAGGCCAATCTGTCTTGAGCCTTGTTGCATGAGCCCAAGCCTCCAATATGGTATACAGCCAACGGAATATTAGTACATACTATCAAATTAAATTGATGGGAATAAGATAATGAGATCTCACTTTTTCATTTACTTACTTGCAAGACCAGTTTAAGTTTGCCTCGTAAAGTAAGTATAAAATGTACCAGTATCTTCGTAGTAATTTGACTCTACAAGCATTTATAGCCTTGCAGTAGATGCATCTAATCAGCATCATGATGCAAGCCGACATAAAACTCCAATTTACGCGATGTCTTAGAGCTGCTAATACGGCAACGGGAACTTTTATGACCCTAGGGGTACTATAATACCTAACTTCAATATTCGCAGCATTGTTCGTCCGGTGCGGTGGTACTAAAATAATCTTCTGTCGTTAGTGTTTATAGGTGCAATAAATACCTACTGTACCTATACTATGTTATCCATACTTCCATACATATGCGAGAGTAGCTTAGTGTGTCTGTCTGTTTGTTTGTTTGTAACGCTTTCAGGCCCAAACGGCTGACCGGATTTTGATGAAATTTGGTGTGGTGGTAGATGGTAACTTAAGACGGACATAGGCTACTTTTTACCGCGGGAATAACTTTACACAGTATTTCGATAGGGTCGGCGTTTGATATACCTACCTACAGATACAGATTGACTTTGACTATGACTGGGAATAGTAACAGGCTAGCTTTTACCGCGGGAAAAATACCTCACTCCCAAAAAAAAAAATGCCGTGGGTGAAATCGCAGGGCGGAAAGTTAGTATTTTATAACACTAATATATTCAATGCGAAAAGCAAACAGCAACTCACCTTGAAACCGGAGTTTTTGTCGTAGTTGTACTGATCTAAAGGATTGGTCATGGTGATGACGTCGTTGACGATCTCCGGGGTCCGTAACGTGGTGCTGTTGGGCGTCTCTGCAGCCAGTAGGTTGATCATGGCGGCGCTCAGGTTGACGCTGAGGTTGTAACCTCCGCCGCCCGCCCCCGCCTCGTCCTCCGCGCCCGCCGGCACCGCGGGCGATGGCGACGCCTCTTCACACTTTATCGTCGGCACCGCGGACATGCTCGACGAATTCATTATATCCTTGTACGGAGCCAGCTTGCTTTATTTCGCTTACACTAATATCACTAAACCTACGTTATCACGGTTAGCACTATCACTAGCTAAGGCTAATTATCACTGTGTGGTAAACTGGTTTCGAATGGCACTAGAGTCTTCTGCACTAGAAGTCTTCACGGGAAACGTCCGTTTTGCTTGTTTACTCCTGAAACAATGGAAAAACTAGTGTTATAATAAGATTCAGACGAGGCATCTTTTGAATGGCGATATTAAAATACGATATTACATGGAATGTGGGTCAGTTTTTATTGAATGCTGGACAATAGGGCATAATAAAACGCGAAGCTGTAGGTATTTTAATCCAACGATAAAAGGGTCATAAAAGTTAAAGGGCAGTTGGGTCGTTGCCGCAGAGTCGACTGGTCGGTGCTTTCGCAAGTGCATGCGCGTTTAATTAGACCTATCAGATCGCGGCCTCGGCGTGCCTCGACCAGGCAGGACGCGGCTCCAATAAAACGCTTTTTTACAGGCCTCAATAATAACTGCCTTCATGGTCTAGTGGTCTGAACCATGGGCTCCCGATCCGGAAGTCCTGGGTTCGATTCCTAGGGGGGGAACACAAAGTAGATATTTGTTATTTCCCCAGTTTGATTAGGACAATGCAGGCTAAATCACTTAATTGTCTGTAAGAAAAAAGATTCTGTAAGTTACTTCGGAGGGCTAACGTGCCATGAAATGTGAATGGCCATCGGTTCCGGTCGCTGTCTTTGATAGTGATTGTTACACAAAACCAAGTCAGAGGCCTATTAGCTGTGCTATTAGGCGGTTTAAAAACACTGACACCAGGGTTCATCGGGTCGATCGAAAACCCACATGACAAGAAGATGAAGTGGCCTCGACATGGCTGAAGCAGGATGCGCCATCAATAAAACGCTTTTTTACAGGCCTCAATTGAACGCGTACCATAAAATTCAAACAACTCGCTTTTTACGGCGCACGCGCTCCAGTCTTCCGCGATCACGACACCAGCTTGACCATTGGTAGCAATTCGGCACGAACACGAACTAACTAAACCTCAACAAAAAAAATTGCCGTCTCTTTCTGTTATCTCATGATAGAAAGGACAGAAATGGACTTGGACTTAGGTAGGTCAGGTAGTTAGGTCGTGTCTTTTGCAACGCCGAATTGGTATCATTGTGTGAGGATTAGCAGATATCGCATCAAGGACAGCAATTAAAATTCAGGCGATACCATCGCAAGACATTATGTGGTAATCAGGGCATTATCTGTATAATGTAAACACGATTCGTGACCAAAAAACTGTTGTTGTATGAAACAGGAGCTAGATCGTGGTGCTACCATACCGGGTTTAAGGTACAGCGTACCGAATACTGATAGAGGTTACTCAGTCAACGAAACTGAACAACTTTCACCAGGAAATTCTTTCAGTAAATGAAAAAAAAATGGCTTTTCCATACAAATCGTGTGATCGAGATGGTCATTTTGTATGGGAAAGTCATTTTTTTTATTTCCTGAAAGAATTTCCTGGTGAAAGTTGTTCAGCTTCGTTGTCTGAACAACGCCTACCTATTATATCACTATTTCGGAACGCTGTCCCTTACACCCCGTATAGAGGGCGTAAAAAAATTAGCCGGCCAAACTTTAGGGGTGAACGTACCCATGAAACTGTACAACCTTTTCCCATGGAAACGTAGGTCGAGAAACAAAAATAAATATTGACCACTTATACAAAATGCATCACTTTTTTTCGTATTTCAACCCATGCTCGTTCCTTGAGAAAAGTTGTTCAGTTTCATCGGCAAGTTCACACATCCTTTCAGGTGCATAGATCTAGGTGCCTTTCTGTCACACCCAGTATAATGTAAACACGATTCGTGACCAAAAAAACTTGGTTGTTGTATGAAACAGGAGCTAGATCCTGTTGCTGCCATATATAGGAGTTGAAAGCTATGCGCCTTGACCCGCTCAGCTGTAGGTATCTCATATCTGCGGCACGTAAACACAATAAACCACCAGTAACCTAGTTGCTGGATTTGCTTATTCCGAGCGAGTGTGGCGGAGAGGATAATACGATACGCACAAATATGGCCGCATTAAAAGTAAAAACAGCTTTACTAAAAATAAAATTCAATGATAGGTACTATGTAGGTACGCATGCAGTAGGGTAGAAAAAGCGTCAACGATCTCTTCACGTTGAATAAGTAGGTTACACTGTACGTCTGACAATGACAAGATTTGAGGGTCATTTTAGAAAGAATTTGGTGATTTACATTATTCGTTAAAGAAAATATTATTTTGGGGTTATATTCAACAGGGCCACTTAGATCTTGCCTTAATGTAGTCATAGGAAAACACAAAATTGCCTGTACAACACCTTATCATGTCCACGACCAAAACAGCTTTGGAATCTATTACCTACTGTCAACAACACTTTTGCAAGTAGCGGCGGTTGCTCAATACTAAGTTAGCGTATGAGAAGCAAGTTTTATTTGCACAGCATAGGTACCATACCTACTTTGTACTGGCGTGTGCGCAAATATGTTGTACCGTGGGCAATATGTTGCCAAATAAAGGTATGAAACGAGATGATTAAGTATGTACGTTGCGAATTTGGAATTGGAAGTTTATTGATCATGATCATGTATACTAGTTATAAGTATTTCATGAAATGTTTAAACTCTACTTAGTTACACCACTACACTAGTTAGTCTAGATCTAGACTCTAGACTCTAGTCTAGAGTATAAACTAGGTAAGTATTCACAGCTGTTTTTAAAAAAACTTACACTTAGTTATACCTCTACGTACCTACCTATCTTTTTTGCAAAACATGAGACAGGTAAGATCAAAAAAGATTAAGGCATATTAACAATCAAAACAACGCTCTCTTTAAATTAGAACCCAGCTCAATTTCACGACTCTACAAAAGGCACCCTTACCGTTTCCTCACACAAACGGTCAAACTCACTTAGTTTCCTTCAAAAAGCTTACAGTTAAGGGAAGAGACATTAGTAATCGACATCGTGTAGGTAGGAATCCATATTGGTATGCAAAACCAGCCATAGTAGGTAGGACGTCCGACCACGAAAAAGGGAAAAGAAAAATAAATGTATCCGGCCGAGTTGCGTGGGCATTGGATTAGTTGCTAATGTGTAACTTAGCTAGCCTTTATTTTGTTGTCGGTTAATATTCGTATTTATGCTTATAACTGTACTGTACAGACTGGATGTAGGTAGGTTATGCTCATGATGAATAACACTGAAAACATCCAAAAACCTGAGCATCTGCGAGACATTTCGAAAAGAGTCAGCAGTTCAAGTAATTTTGTATGGGAGCACCAATTTTTTTAATATTTCGACCTACGTTTTATAGAGAAAGTTGTTCAGTGTCATGGTGTAAACAAGCCCTTAACATTACTTTGGTAAATGAGGAATCTCACTCTAATTATAATCATCATGAGCTTATATGCATTTCCTTATTACCGAGGGGTATTAGCCTACTCCGTATAATTTATTAAAAAAATTACTCCTTCTCTTTCTATTTTAGAAAACTGAGTAGTTATATAAACTTACTCTATAAAAAATGAACGTAGATATATATTTTTTTATTACACCCTGATTAGTGCATAGCACCTACAACAATCAGTAGAGTTCTTAGTGCACCTAGAGTTTTATAGTCTGTGTCCTAATAACAAGTTAACGACGTGCCTACTCACTACTCAAGGTACCAGTATGTGTGAAATTTCATTGATATTCACCCACGTATGTAATGTTCTTATTGACAAAGCGACTTGGGTTTATAACACCTTAGATACTTTGCCGGCTGGCGTGGGAAGGAGATGTTCACTCTAAGTAAAATGTATCCCACTCTATTTTACTTTTCGGTCTGTTTATTACTTTCACTTTTAATAAAAATACACGATTACATTATTATTTATTTAACAATCACTCAGGTAACTGACGCCATGGAAAAATGAAACACAGAGAACAAAGACACAATATGCGTTACCATTTGTAGGTACATTTTACATAGAAAATTCTTACAGGCAGACGTACTGAGGTACCTAAATGAAAGTACAATATCAACCTAAGTACCTGCACCTAGGTAGTAAGTACCTTCCAGTAGGTAGATTTTATTACCAGAAGGGGAAAAACGTGTCCTTGTAAATTCCCCTTAGCGTGAAAACTATCACAACTTCGCAGTTCCAAAACAATCTAACTTCACTCTCTATCCCATTAACATTCAAATAAGACAGACAAGGATGTAAACAACAATCTTCTTTGCAAGGGGAGAAAGCACTTAGTTTGAAAAGGTTGTAAGGGACGCTATAGAAGGGGACAGTAGCGACTTTAATGTCCCATTAAGGCGCTGGCTGTGGAAATGGGTAACCTAGTTAAGGCCGCACCCGACACGACCGATTTATTGCGAGTGCTCTTAATTGCATTCGTATAAGCACTACAGTAATGTTGGCATTTATTACCTCGTTATTATATGAATTACAGTAATATGTAACAGTAATTATGCTTGTCAGTAGTGAAACGATGATAGAGACTTGAAACTGTATAATTAATGATATTTTTAACATAAATTTTCGGGACACACTTTCCCATTTGCACTCGGCCCATTGTACGCATTTTCTATACTAATGTTGTTTTCCTATTTCTTCTACAAAATAATTACCTGTATTTGTGTGAGGTTAGCATTTTTTTAATAAGCAGAGAGCCCATCAATACAAGTCTTTGATGACTGTTTAATAGTATTTTAATAATAACTATTAAACTGCTAACGTTCCGTTTAGCCTAGAATTTTAATTCAAGGTCTTTTTAAGTACATAGTAACACTTTGCCTATCCTTAATCACCATTGGCCTTAACAATAGGCTTTCGACCCTTAACCCCCTTTGAACAAAACCCGATACCGCCTTATCAGCTCAAGAGGTCAACAAATAGTGTAATTACATGAAAATGTGGCCATCTTGTTTAAAATTTCTTTTATCGGCCATGTTATCTCGTGCTTAATGTTTGTTTAATGAGCCACTATAGTCATGTCAACACTGTAACATGTAAGGTTATAATAACTTTTGTTTAAGGGCATAATTGCAGGTGTGAAGGTTTATTGCTGTAAATAACACAATTATTTTAGATCTAGACTGATAACGATTCAAAACACAAAAGCAGCTGTTTTCTTTTTCGGGAAAAGCTTGTTAGGACAAGGATCTAAAAGTACAAGTGTCTGGTAACTAATACGGTAAAACAGTGTGCTACAATGGTAGCAATTCGTAGTTGCAAAAATCACGACTTAACTAATATAAGTCTATACCTGTCCTTTTCCATCATGAGTAGAAGGACGGCTTTAATTTTAGTCAAGGTTTAGTTAAGTAGTGTCCTCACCGAATCGATAGCAGAGCCATATTTGAATTAAACCTCAGAAAGTCAGAACTTGTTAGGCGTGGCGAAGACTTTTATTTTGCATGATTTTATGTAAGCAGCTGATACGTTCTATGTTATTTTATCGATCACAGAATATACAAGCTAATACAAGTCTGCACAATACTTACAAAAATAATAGGCTATGTTATTGATATAAACGCGCCTACGATTCGTTAGGTACTTAAATAACGACAGGTAGGCCTGCAGCCATTGTCTGATATTGACTCTATTTTTCAACATCGTCTGTTAGTTTAGACTAAACAATAAAGTTTACTTAGCTAAATGTCTATCTATTCATTTTGTTATTTAGCCCGTTTTGTAAGCCCTTATTTCCGGTGGAAATTCGAATTCACACCGGAAATAACTAGATATAGATCAAACTAGATCTAGTGTGTTACAGTACCTAGATAAGATTCAAATTGAATGTTATGTTCATCTGTAATTGTCGTACATATCAGAACTCTATTATATTAAAAGATGTCAAGTGTTAGTTAATTATGTAAGTTACAGGTAGTGTAGATGATCCTATTTTAAATAAATTAAATAAAAAATCCGTAAAAGGCTTTTTTTTTCAAATTAGGATACCTATTTCCATCCAGATTATCCACAAAACAAAAAAAAAATTAAGGTAGATTATTTTTTTTTTTAAATATTTCTGTAGGTATGCCGTAGTCTATGGAGTGTTCGAAATGAACGGAAACAATTAATTTCGTGGAAACACAATTGGTGGGTACATAAAAACACCCATTAGCGCGGCCGCCGTTAGGTTGATGTCGGTAGTTATAGCTATGTATGCGAGTTCCGATTCCGACTATACTTCGTTCTATTTTTCGTTTTGTAGAGAAGCATTTAACTAGCTCGATAGGATAGGACCCTGCTTGCTGATTGTCACGCTTTAAAACAAAGTTTTGCTTAAGACATTGCAAGTTGAAACACTAGTGTTTCGGTATGTGTGCTTCGTTCCAGGGGTTCATACAAAGTTGAGATTAAACGTTTGCTTAGGACATTGCAAGTTGAAACACCAGATTGTCTGTTGATTTGTAAGTACTTACTTCGGGTCGCACTCGCGTTTGTTGCCTTTGATTCTGAAATTACAATCATCTTAGGCGCCATGCGCTACGTTGGGAATACACGCGATGTGTGGCACGTCAAGACACACCTATCTATATGTAGTAGGTACTTACTACTAAATCAATAAGACTACAGCGAATAAAGCTTGCCCATTAATTACTGCCAGAGTGACACTGGGAGAATGCCACTATGGCGCGGTAGGCGTGCGAGTTCGGCCACAGAAGCAGTAAGGAACAGTAAAATGTCTTCAGTCACATATAACCTTGAAACTAAGATCGCACTGGTTCGCAAAACGACAGATTTTCAAGGTGGATAGCGTGTTTTTTTTTTTAAGTTAGTTAGTCAACGACAGTTGCGACTGTTCTTTACCTTGCTTCTGTCTGAATAACCAAACCATCTTTGGGACATAATATTATGGTTCTTTCTCTGATTACCTATACATACATATTTTATACCATCGATCGTTTTATAAATATTGCTATAGAAAAAGTAAAGATACAGTGCGTGCGTGTTTGTGTTTATGATACGAAAAAAAAAAACTACAACGGTTCACCTTTGCTACGAGGACGCCTACGCTACGGCGCGTAGCGAAGAAAGTTTTTATAATTTGCTAAATTACTCTTCTAACGTAGATACGTAACTAGATACTTAGGTAGTTCGATACGTATGCAAATAAATTAATTAAATCTGTTCGGTCAATTAGAGCTCTTCATTTGTTTATATCTGTCCTTGACTACATTATTTTTAATTGACATATTTCAGCTATTTAGAGAACGATGACGAATGAGATCCGATCCGGCATAAGATAAAGATGAACTTTGACATTACAAAAATTACCTATCACCTAATTGCGCCCATCTGTCGTCTACCTCGCCTGTGGACGCACACATTAACAGTGGACATGTAGTTTAATCGTAGGCAGTAGTAGTTGTCGATAAACTTTATGATAAGCGCCATTGTAATGGTAGACTAGTATGATTAAAGGTTATTTAGATTTGATTCATTTGAAACGTGGCCAGTGTTGATCTAAACACATTTATAATAAAAAAGTCAAAGATTTTTTTTCATAGATTCTTTTTATGATTTTTTTAACTAACTGCATTTTATTCGTACTTTACAAAATATACCGATTACAAACGTCGATATACCTACCTATTTTTGTTTTCATAAATTAATGAGGGAATTGTTTTTTTTTAATGTTTCTTAAATAATTAAATATGCATCCACTGTGCAGATATCAGGAAATACTTTTTTCCAAAATACATTTTTCAGCCGTAAAAAGTATCTATCTAATGTGTTTTTACTGAGTGAACCTAGGTATAATTTAAATCTAACCTAGACCACCTAGGCTACACTGTAAGTGAACTAATGGATTTTCTAGCTGGTGTTGGATAAAGCTAGATAGATGATAAATGACTTGCCCATTGATAATATCTGTGCAGCTAACGAGGTGCATAGTTTGTATTGTACAATACGTACTTACATACATTTTACATTTATGTACAGTGGTAATGACCTGTTTCTTGACGGTAGATGTAGGTATTATTTATGTTTATTTTTCAGGTGGTTTTGTTATATAAAGTTACGTTATTCAAGGAATATTTTATCTAGAGTCATCCGAGAGAGTCATTCATGGAAATTTGTTATAACTTCAAATAAGAGATTTTGTCTTTTATTCTGTTAACAAATAAAAACAATACATAGTATTTACTTTTAACACATTATTAATATAACAACACAGTATTCTCAGAAAATCAAATCTCTTTTTACAATAGTCATAAATTAAACTTATCCTTTTCTACACAGTCTAGTAATCTTTGTGGTTACAAATATTGTAAACAGTTCTAAGAACGAGTTTTCATTTTCCTTTACGATTAGAATAAATTAAGGCGAACATTCATTCATTCATTTGCAGATTGAAAATCCTCAAATGGTAGTATATTTTTTTCAAAACCGTTTAAAGATTGGTCTCGGTCAATTTAAAAGGAATTTTAATTACTCTTGATTTTGCATGAGAGGCTTTTAATTGTAATTATTACGGTATTTGATTAAAGTTAGGCCATTTAAGGTTTGGTCTGAATTTTGTGAATCATTCATTCATTAGTGAAGAATGAAAAAAAATACGGTCATGAACTATCTAGGTATAAGATGAGTAGGTAGTTCTCATAGTTTAGATGTTGTTAAATGTACTTAAAATGTCATTTAAATTGTACAAGTTCAATTATGCTAATACTTAGGTACAAATTATCCTCAATTGAAACGAATTTACTTAAATTAGTCAGACATCATTATTATGTCTAACTAATTTAAGTAAACACTTTCCTTCTAAGTATCCAAAGGAAATCAATATAATTGTAGTTCCGGTATAAAAGAGATAGTGAGACTTATTGCTTATCAGTACAAAATGATTATGATGTTACTCATATTACCTACAATGTATATCGTACTTCCATGCTGGACTGGGAGAGATAGAAAAACATAGAATGTGCCAGCTGCATCTCCTCCCGGGCATGCTGTAAAAATCAGCTAAGGGATCCGAGGGTTTCAGTATTGTAATTCGGCGATGGGCTGACAACCTGTCACTATTATAACCCTCAAAACTTGTCAGACGTGGCGGAACGACCTTTGTTTAGGTCGTTTACGCTCTGCCTACCCCATTAGGGATAAAGGCGTGATTATTATGTAAGTATGTATATCGTAACTGGTAATAATCCATTACGGAAAGATTCTTCAGGATCACATATAATTATGAAAAAGTTTGTTCGTTATGTAAATGAAAAAATAAAACACCTCTATATATATTCCTACATTACTTACATCTGTAACTCATTAAACATTTTACTACAAGAGCACACTGCATATTATCGTCATAACAACACTTGCCTCTACCTACGTAAGTATAGTTTCTGAATGATATTGAGCTTACAAAGTAGCGAGAGTGGGATGGAAGAATGCCCTTGACTCTCACATTCATGTGACCTAGAAGGACTGGTGAGGAAATTCCAGGAAGATTCGTTTAAGGATCTTCTTTAGTTTGAGTTTTAGAGACGTAGACGTTAGTTTTCTTGTAAAAGACAGTTCAAATCTTTTTGCTTATCGTACAGGTAGAAGAAAGGAGTAAATGTGTAAGCTTAACGTCTAATTAAAAAACGAGAAAATTCATTCATGTAAATTAGGTAAAGAAAGCACACTAAGTTGAACCTACAGGACAGATATAGTCTTAGGAAAAACCATTTAGGCTCATCTCTTTTTCAGGTTAATTAAAAAAAAAAATCTAATCATGAGTAACTAGGCAATTTAGGAGAAATAGGATGGTGTGAGCATCATCACGTAGCTTAGTACGAGTCATTCAGTTTCTCCATCTTATCTTTCCACTAATCATTGTAGGCATCTAAGTAAACATCTCAACCAAGACATTTCATTCACGCTCTGTTGCTCTACATCTTCACTACACTTATACCCTACAAATTGATACAATCTTATCTTTCAATTCAGACAATCCTTCTATAATTTGTATTATCTCTAGGTACATACCTGAGATACATACATAAATATAATCACGCCTTTATCCCTAATGGGGTAGGCAGAGCAAAAACGACCTAAACAAAGTTCGTTTCGCCACGTTTGACAAGTTTTGAGGGTTATTACAGATGATTGCGTATATTGCTATAGTGACGGGTTGTCATCCCTTCGCCTAAATTGCAATCCATTAAAAACCTCGAATCCCTTAGCTGGTTTTTACAGCATGCCCGGGAGGAAAATAACTCATTTCCACATGAAAACTCATTGAGCTGCGACTGTGACCGCGGAAAGATAGTAATATTTTCGTTATAATAACCACTTTGTACCTACTTGTTTCACTAATATTTTCATAAAGCTATAATGTTACTCACGTAGCAACAGTCTGCAAGAAGCGCACGGCCTTGACACTCGAAGCGGACAAAAAGCGCCGTCGACCGCAATTTCGGCAGACCCGGCGCGAAATGGGTGTGTTCACGCACACACGCACATCGCTATAGCAACACAACACCATAGAGTATGTATAGGTAGATGGGTGTGTGCGTAGACAGTTCGATTTGCCGATGTAGAGGTGTCTCTTGTAAATGTAGGGGTGAATCCCTGATTGGTTTTCTGGTACTACTAGCATGGAATAAGGTAGATGAAACTTATGCTTTTATTGATTTTAGCACCTTCTTCGTTCAATTTTAGGTCGTGGTCATGAGATATTTCAATCGAATGTTTGAATAGTTTCATTTTATCGAGATAGGTACCTACTAACTACCATAAATATTACGTTATAAATATTACTGTATTTATTTGTACTAGGTAGTGGGTCACGCGCAAATATTCTTATATTATTTCAGAAATCACTAAGAACAAATAGATGGGTTTTATGATCCGATGGTTTTATAGAGTACGTAAACTTATTATTTGTCTACCCAATAATCTTATCAAAATAATAAGCACAGGCCTATTGAAAAACATAGAGCCTAACTTCTATTACGTCTAGCATATTTTTATTCTTTGCCACACACACATGTGGCTACGTATAGGTGTATATACGTGTATATGTTCGTATAAGGAACAAAGGAAGTTTGGCAGGCATTGTTCACTCAGTTTTCTTGTCTGTTAAATTGTAGACGCAAAAATTTGCATTTCAAGTTACACGGCATATTGACACCCACTTTATAGCACTTATAATATATGTAGAGACGATCAATGAATATCAATATTTATATTTAGATGGATTATTTTAATAGGTACCTAGATATCTATATACATAAAACTATGCCCGTTATGGACTAGGCTAGGCTGGATGACAAAGAACTTTTTAAAGCCTAGGTTACGTACCTATACTAGAGTCTGTCTAATGAGTCGTTTCACACGGAAATGGCGCTAAATTTAAAAATCTTTAAATGTAAACACAGAAAAACTACAATGAAACTATTTTGATACTCTTATTTTATTTGTATGGAAATATCAAAATAGTTTTTTTTTTGTATAAAAGTACTAAAATAGTTTTATTGTAGTTTTTCCGTGTTTAAATGTGAAAGATTTTTAAAATTAGCGCCATTTCCGTGTGCAACGACTCATTAGACAGACTTTACCTACGTCTGACTTACGAGTGTGTTTAGGAATTTAGAGATATATCAGTCCATAAACTCTAGGTTCTGTCTCTCTACTGCCTTTTACAGTATAGAAGAGAAGAAGCTGGTACTTTCTTTGTTTTTCCATCGCTCCAGTCCAGTACTTATATAATCAAGAGTCGATCAATGAATATTAAGGAAATGTTTGGATAGTCCATTGTATTGTAATAGCTAGTGAAGTGATCATACTTTTTATCAATACTCAACTCAATAGGTACGTAAATCTGAATATATCTGGTTAAGCCGCGATAGTGCTTTAACGATTATGAAAATGCAAGGAAATGATTCATGTGTTATTTATTTTATTACATTTTGGGAAAATGTTATAAAACAAAGTAGGACTAAATATTTAATCAAAAGTTCCTAAAAAGTTAGGCTTAAGTTGTATTTTTATTTAATTTTCATATTCGAATTTTTGGATCCTTAACAGAAGCCGTGTGGTCGAGGTCATGGCCAAAAAATAAATCTGTTGATAAAATTTATTAAAATGAGTACCTACCTAACAGTTGTTCAAACAACAGAAAACGCATCAATATTTATGTATTTTCCTCATTAATAAAACTTTGCCTACACATAGTTGTGAGTTGTGAGAGATATAAAATTAGAATAGCCTTCCATTAAAGCATTATCTAAACTAAACATTAATATAAAGTTCTCGTTCATTTGCAATAATTATAGTTAATGCGTTTGAACTTGGCGATTGTGAACTACACATGCGTCCGCGCAGGCAGTAGGCACGATTCGTTACCGGTGGATTTGAAGGTTGTTTATGTACAGATTTGATTTTTGTATTTGCATATAAGTATTTTAACTTTTTGATCTGAACATTTCTTTGCGAAAAGTATCGGCATGGTAGGCAGGTAGAGTTGAGAAATTGCAACACATCTTTTTGGATTTTTGCCGCCCCAAAAATTACAGTGTAGGTACTCTTTTTTCATAAGTAAATGTAGCTAAGTTTAGTTCGGTTTTTGCATGTTTGATAATATCAAATATTTTTTGATGCTTGGATTATTTCTAAGCACGTTGTACCTACATTTGTGGTCATATTTTGTAATAGATAGAGTATAATGTGATTGCTAATAAAAATACGAGATAGTTGGTCTATAACGTAGCCACGAAGATGCGGCGTAGCATTATTATGTTTTTTCTGCAACGTAACATAGAGATATTTTGTACATTATTATAGTTTAGTTAATACTTAGAAAACATTTTATTGACACAATATTGTTCATAACTTCTAGGATTTACATCTATGTAACTCATACATTTTGATGACTACACTCAGTCAAAATAAAATTATTCATCTACCTACACTTATATCATAAAGAGGAAAAAGTTTGTTTGTTTGTTTGTTTGTACATAAATATTTCAGTGCTCGTCATCTAAGCGGAAAAGTGCAGAACGTCTGACTGCACGTTGTTACATGACCTTGTGGTTTACGACAGGAAACCAATAAAATGATAATAGCGAGGCGTACAAAGCTAAAAACTAATTATGGTGGATCGCCATTCGCCATGTGTGTCACTAGGGTCGTATAGAACTTGTTGTATTGCGTAGAGTTTTCAATGTGGGTATACAACATGTAACATAAAGGTTATATGCATCGTGAAATGTGTGAACCTACCCATGAAACTGAACAACTTTCTCTGACGAACACAGGTCGAAATACGAAGAAAAAAATTTTAATTCCCATACTAAGTGCGCTATCAGCTGATGCGTTTTGTATGGAAGGTCAAATGTTTTTTATTTTTCGTTTTTTGACCTATGTTCCTTAGGGAATGTTGTTCAGTTTCATGGGTAGATTCACGCCTTTCTCGATGCATATACCCTTTCTGTTGCATGTTGTATAAGGAACAGCAAAAGTTACAAACTAACATTTGGACACAAGACAAAATGTTGTAGTGATAATAGGATAATATCCCTCAAGCGCTAAAGGTCCAATTACCTGAATGTCCACTTATAATATTTTTATTACGAATATAATAGCCACTTTTATCTACGGCATATATAAACGTGGTGTAGATTTTTTTTATCTCATTGTGTACGATTGTATAAGTTTAAAACTCAATTCATGGCAGATCAAATCTTCTCTATCTTTTTCTTTGACACAGATTTGTCTTATGATGTTGACAAGTGTGGGATCATTATGTATTTGAATGTGATATTAAATTAATCAGAACATTTCTATGTAACAGTTCCCTGTGGCACTAGTAAAAAGGAAGCCTATACGTTATATATTTTTATTTTATTTACCTTCTTAAAACTTAAAATCTTCCCTTCTTTAAAATCCCGGATCAAAACTCTTTGTTATTTTACTTGCTAGTGCAGTAATAACGCTGAATTAGCGTTGTAACTATAATGAACACTGTTAGATAAGTATAGTGTCTTCATTGACTTGATGTATGTTATTATAGTCATTCCTCGATCATTATTGCATTGACAGAGTAGTCGTTGATCGATCAAAGTAATCGTGCGCAGCTATTATTGAGCAAAACAAACAAAATAGCACTTGGCAATGCCACTTGGCTGCTTCTCTTTTCATAGCTTAAATCTTTTACACAAAATCATCATGAAAACAGGACATCATAAAAACAAGGACACAGCAAGGATCTGCAGTGAGGTATAAGCAAGTGTAAGGATGCCCGTCATGTATCTCATTTTATTATGTTTTGTTTAACACAATATAGTGCAATTAGTTCACAATATAAATGTAGTGCAAATATGCATACAATGTAATTCGTCTGATGGTAGATAATAGTTTGAGTTTGGTCACTCATTTGCTGTATCTTGTAAGTACCTTGCAGAATGCTAATTTCCATGATCTTTGACAGTCTATTTGAGCACGCAAAACAGTTTTTAGGAAATGTAATAATTAATGTAAAATGGATGTATGTATGTTTGTTTATCAAACAAATTTGCTAACTGACTGGTAAGGTTAGATAAACTCGCAAGGTTTGTGTTCCGGCTCATCACATTTTTGACCGACAAAACGAAGCAAAGACTAGGCGGAAATATTAGCCATTCCACATACTGAACGTACGTAACTTGGTACCTATTTATTTTTGGTTACAAAGTATAGTCCCATAACTCGTACTCGTACGTAGATGAGAACTTTGTTTTATAAATAAATTGTTGAGATATGCAAGAAATAAAAATTAATAAATCCTATTAAATGTGATAGAAAGCGATACCTTATTATAGAGGGAGGAGCATACATGAAAAAGAATAAAAGTTTTTTAATAAGTAGGTACATAATTTGTCCCCTCAGAATATACCTATCGACCACATTCTGAACACCTTATGATAAAGAGAATGTACGACATGTATCTACGTATGTGGTGATAAGTACCAAACAAAACATCGTTACAGAGACTGAATGTTGACCTTAGTCACAATTCTCAAACCTGCCTACATAATTTTGGAGACAATTTCTTGTTAAATGCCGCGACAATTTCAACTCCTGTAACGGAACGTAAGGCTCTGAAATGTGGGCCAAGCTGTGCACGAGTCGTTATTTTGTCAACTTTATTGCGCGTGGGAATCGAAACGACGTTTTTAATATTAACAAATGTTGTGATCAAGACATTTTTGGTAGTTGGTATGATTTAGGGAGGTATATAAAGAGAGAAGGGTAATTATTTGTAAGATATGGAAATTGAATGAATGGAAGGTATGAGACGTGGTATTCGAATGTAAGAAACCTCTTACCAGCAGGCCAATCTCGGCTTTTTAAATACCGAAGCAATTTTTTAAAATTCTCTATACGACTTAATTGGTTTTGGTGTAATTTAAAAATGTCTTGTCGGAATGGAAATTATGATCATAGCAGCCGATCACATAATGTGGTAGGTACCTTCATTAATAACAATTTATGTTGTCACAACCAAATTTCTATGACGACATGACCTGTTTAGCTTGACATTATCTTAAAAATATTGCAAACCACATGATAGACGCAAACGTACATTGTTTGGCGCTAAGGCAGACTTATACCACTAATACGTCACAAATCGCAGCGCGGTCACGTATGCCACTATATATGACTATTCTATATGAATGGCAAGCTTCAACTTGGCTTTTATAGTATCCAATGATGTTTTTATATGACTTCTCATTTGCCAGTGTAAATGCCATGTAGCAATGTACGACAAGACGCAAGTTTAAAGCGCACGGATGATACAGCCATTTGATAATCCAACCGCAAAACCTGTTCCAATAAAACAAACATCATCTCGACGGTTTGAGGTCATAGAGCAGAAATAGCTACGGAGCCCATTTTTTTATTGTGGCTATTTCTATTATCCGGTACAAACCGGATCTGCATTATTAATAAAACTAATAACATAAAATAAAAGTGATTTGTGTGCAACTTTCAGGGAATAATTTTTCAGGGAATAATACTTTTTCGAATGAAAAAACAGCTTTTTTTTTAATTAAAATTATAGGAACCAACCATATGTTTAAAACTATAATCTAACTGAATCTATTTGGACATACTTACAAACCAAACATTAGTTACATATTTCACAAATAGTAAGTTATGTCTAGACTAATATTTCGCGCTTCCGTTCTAATGACAAAAATAAAACAGTCTAGCTAAAAACCAGAAATTGCCAGAAAAAGCCCAAAATTATGCTTAACGAGAGGAAGTAGGTTTAAAGTTTTTATTCATTCTCGAATGGGCGCTTTTCCACTAGACGTCACGTCAACGGCAACGGCGACGGCACGGCGAGATCACGTGACAATATCTATGGGAATCGATGACATGCCGTGACGGTGCCGTGCCGTCAAGTGGAAAAGCGTGTCATATAATTTCATCATGATTTTCATACATTATCTCACCTACGATATCGTCGACGGTACCGTGCCGTCGCCGTTGCCGTTGACGTGCCGTCTAGTGGAAAAGCGCCCATTGCTTGAACAGCCATGTGGGTGGAGAACTGGTTCCGATGGAAGGACCTTTGCTAAAAGTCGACTGCGAAATTCGAAATTGTACTTTGCCAAGGCGTATTCGGAGAGAAAAAGAATTTGGAGTCAAATTAGTTATTTTGTTTGTTGTTCTTTTTTCAAAAGCATTAATCAGTTTATGGACAATACAAAGGTACCTTTACCTACGGTAAAATAATGTACAAAGAACTCGATGATTTAGGTAGAAAATTATTGATATAAAAATAAATGATGAATACATTCTATGTAGAATCTAAACACGTGAATGAAGTTATTTACATAAAAGTGGGCATAAATATTTTTATGTTTCATAATACGCATAATTTTAATGGGAAAAACGTGTTAATCGCGCGAAATATTTCGCATCTACATAATAACGAGAAATATAAATGCAAATTGATTCGATAAAGCTTAGTTCTTTTGCGCAGAAGTACTTACAACATGAGCTAAAATATGAAAAGTACAAAAATTAAAAAATGTCTTCCCACGAGTGGGTTTTGAGCTTAACCCAACGTACACGTGAAATTTTTTGTTTGTATATTAGTTTCAAGTTTTAAAACATATTTATCAATATGAATACCTACAGCTAAAATCAATGCAGTAAAAAAATCAGCTGAATCTTTTTTACTGTGTCGCGATATAGTATTTTCGGATCGAGCTAAAGCAAATATTGCTTCTAGCATGATTTATGGATTATTTAACTTCTCATGTTGACTGGCCGCCGTTTCGTTTCGCCATAACGATATTGAGATACCGGTACATGGTAATACGACCTATATTAATGTACTACTGTTCAGTAAAAGTATATTTTTTTTAAACTTCCACAGTGTGAAGTAGAAAGAATAGCGAGTATAAATACAACTGATTTATGTTTTTTTTTATGTTAAGAATTTCAGTGTATTGCAGTAACTTTAGGCTGGGTGAATTTGCGATTTTTAAAATATTGTTAGACGTGGCGAAAACAAAACGATCTGTCTTCTCTACCCCGTATGAGATACAAACGTGACTTATATTTGTGTGTTTTAAATGTTATATGTAATATTATCACGTAAGTAGCAGGACCTATTGTATTTCACGTGTAGTAACACTTTAACTGCTACGGCGTAGTACTCGTAGCATTCTGCTACGATATGTCAGAAATATGTTTATCTAAAGGGATTAATAAGATACTCGTACTATTTAATATTATCAATTATTGAATACTAATATTACTTTTAAATAATGATATCAAAAAGTGTAGATAGATCGAAAATAAATATTTTCACATATAAACTATTTCGTCAAGAATATTAATTGCTGAAAAAAAAGGAGGTCATACCACCACGAGTAAAAAGCCCATAAATTAACTAATGAACAGTCTGTTTTAAAAATCCATTGTTTGTTTTTGTAAAGGAGTGACCATATAAGTTTGTTCAAGACCACATTAACAATTAGCGTAGAGTAGTGAACAAAAATATATGAGCAAAGAATTAGTTCCTCCTTCATATTTTTATATGGTATTTTTATTAATTAGCTTAGTCACCGAAACTACCCTTTATAAGGCAAAAGGCAAAGTATATAAAAAATTCTGGTTTTAAAGTACTATACTAAATTTTAGTGAAAATTAGTACTTTTCTATGACACTGAGTCAGTGGCCTCAATTCACGCCGTCCAGTTACTAATTCTAATTCTTAGTAGCGCTGTCACTTTCTTAACTTTGACATAAGAACAGGATAGCAAACAAATACGTGAGTTTGACATTTCTTATCTGACATTAAACTGCTTAAATTAAGTAAAATTAGTGAGCACGCTCTATGGACATTCCTTATTTAAAGCGCCGTACGTCAAATTAAGAATGTCAAAGTCACGTGTTTGTTTGCTATCCTGTTCTTATGTAAAATTTAAGAAAGTGACAGCGCTACTAAGAATTAGAATTAGTAATAGTGCGTCCTGAATTAACACCAGTGTCACTGACATGTCTTTCACAGTTCTTTTAATCAATGAGCATTCGCGACTGTTAAGTATAGAAGATAATTTTTTTTATTCTTTTTGTTTAATTTTTTATTTATTTTGATCTGAGTATGTGAGAAAGTTGTTTTATATCACCACCATAGCATTTCACCTAACTCAAGTATCATAGTCACTAACTCAAGTATCATACCACAGAGTCAAATATACAGTACGTATATGTTTATTAATACAAACCGGCTAAAAATACCTCAAGGCCAGCGTAGATGACTCTTTTATTTGCAGTGCGTATTCTGCGGAATTGGCCTAAAGAATCCTAATAACACATTGACCTATTTTATACCTCCACACCACACTAGGGTTGCCTACTCTATTCGCTAAAATATATAGTTGGGTCTTCACACGACAAAAACTATCAAAATACGGCTGAGAGTGATTATTAGATTTCCTTTAGCAGGAATTAGTCTTTAAGACCTAAGTATGGATTTTCGAAGAACGGCCATTCAGATTTTTGAGATTAGCTGTTTAATCCTGCCATATAATTAGGCTTCCAAACCCAGCTACTTAATAGGAGTCTACATTACCGGTTGGTTTAATGGGATACACTGGTGCTAATTCAGGACGCACTATTACTAATTCTAATTCTTAGTAGCGCTGTCACTTTCTTAAATTTGACATAAGAACGGGATAGCAAACAAACACGTGACTTTGACATTCCTAATCTGACATAAGACTGTTTAAATTACGTAAGATTAGTGAGCACGATGTTGCTCCACGTCCGTAGGAACTACCTTAAAAACCCTACACGTGACCCCGGGCGGTGCTAAGAGTGCAACAAAAACCGTCTGCTGCACCTGCCTCTGGACCTTGCAGCAAATAATGCCATACGATAAATAAATTGGCAGCCCTTCTACATTGAACCCACACTAGAATTTGTACAATGTCAAGATGTGGTTGATTTGTATGAACAAATTGAGGAAACCCTACAACATTATATTGAAATGGAACTTTTCCTGTTACGTTTTGATCATTTAGGCTTGATACTATAGTTAGGTTATGCTATTCGCCTCTGGTTTAGAACCAAAATATATTTTCCCGAAAAAAAAAACGAGTTAATAGTAGCGTCCCAATTTCGAAACCCCAAGCTCATGTTTTAATCTATATTAATTCACTTTTCGGATATCTATTACCTGTTTGATCAGTCTAGACATTTAGTGTCAAGCTCCGGGCTATAATATATCTTGCAGCGTGATAGTAAAGTTATAATTTATAGTATCGGCCTCGAGTAATGCAATACTCTGATTGGCTGTGGGTTTATGACTTAGCCTCTACCAGCTATGGCCACCATAATAATTTATAGTCTAAACGCTTAACATGGGTCTGTATTGAGGGTCGCACACGTAGCACTGTAGATGGTTTCAGATTTTATCTAGATATTTTGTAATATGATCACGCCCTGTCTGTTTGTAAATGGAAATCTATTTTTTACTCTCTAGTGTTGAAATCCGTGGTGTAGCGAATGGCAAGGTAATAATCAAAATTTACCATCCCTGAAGACCACTGCCTTTTTAAACATTAAAATAAAACTATAAGATCGTCACCCTCATGAATGGTCGCATGTCGTACTTCAGAAAAATCATGCTTAAACCATTAACGCATACGAGTTCAAATATGACCACCCATTTTTGATAGTTTATTTTTGTTTAGTTACCTTTACTGAGTGAGAATAACTGATAAAAAAATTGTGGTCATATTTGGACTCGTATGCCGTAAAGGGTTAACTTGCAGATCCTGTTCATTGTTAGGTTTTGTCTGTGAATTGATTGATATTATAATATAGGGAGCTTTAGGACCAAAAACTTACGAATGGATTGTTGTAGTTTGGTAAAATAAGCGTCTCATCGAAGATGCATACCTGAAAAAGATAAAAAAATATTAGTTATGATAACGACAAAGGCTTCAAATATAGACTACCTACCTACCTACTAGGTACTCCTAGGAAAGTCATTTAGTTATGTTTAAGAAACACATGTAATAAAAAAGATTCTTATCGATCTTATTCTTACGAAATTTAAACACATTGTATCAAAAGAGAGGATAGCATGTAAAGTAACATTGTAGCCCAAGAGATTTATGATCAAAGTAGATAAACTGCCGGCTGTAAAAGTTGTTTTTGATCAATTTGGAAACAATGTGGCAACTGAAACATTGTGTTTTAGTCGAACCACGTGTTTCATAATATTGTAATTATGTCGTGGACACGAAGTAAATTTATTTTCTCTTTCTTTTTTACACCAGTACTTGAGTGGAGCTACTTTAATTTATTCATCAAATAAGTATGTTAAACACGTAAAAAATAAATTTAATTTACTTTGAACCAGAATAATAAAAATATAATAAAATAAAATTGAGCTACTCTACCAAAAAAAAAAAATAACGCAAATATTGTGTTCTTGAAAACTCACTGTCCATCTAATTAGATATTTCATTAATCTTTATAACCTGAATTCAAAAGATTTGTTAGTCATGCATTATCAATGAGTACATATGACAGCCATAATTAAATACATAACGCACCCAATAACAAAACCATAATTAATTATATTGTCTGTCTATCCGTAATCAAATCTTCTCAAGGTCTGCCCTTGAAGCATTGATTAATGTAAAATAAAAACTTTAATAACACCTTCTCACGATATGTATAACTTATTCGAGTAAAAAACACCCATCTTGACACTTATTGATAGGTTTCCAAAGATATTTAGTAATAAATGCAGTCCGTCCGGATTTTAAAGGACATCGCTTTTAAATAGAATCTTTTAAAATGGTACTAATTTATAAATGTGACAGCATTTGTTTGTTCCTCTTCCACGTCAAACATATTTTGATATATAAACTTTAGCTTTTATGGCTAAATAGGTTTTGTAGCTGAATAACTGTAGATAAATCCAAGCTACAAGCTATTTCTTGAGAAACATTATATTTATTGTAATGCTATTTTTAATGCTGGGAAATATTTTTATTTCCAAATTCAAAATTTTAGATAAAACGCTTGTCCATCAACACAAACACTCAACGGCTTTGTAAATTTTTTCGCATTCAAAAATGTATAAGCATATTCATTCTTAATT
>JARACY010000832.1:0-74295 GCA_029255725.1 Scrobipalpa atriplicella
GCCCAGCAATTTGTATTACGGTAACATCCCTATTCTCTCACAGGTGGGCGCTCAGCAGGGGGACCCGTTGGGCCCGTTACTGTTTAGTCTGGCTATCCACAAAATAATTACGAGCCTTAAAGCACCACTTAATGTGTGGTATCTAGACGATGGGACGCTGGGGGGTAGTCCGGATGTTGTGGCGGAGGACGTCGAGTATCTGGTTACCAAATTAAGAGATTGGACTAGAGGTCAATCCCTCCAAATGCGAGTTCTATGGGTGTGATGGCGGGGCAATGGTTTCTCTCCCCCAGTTCGAGATGCTGCTCCCTGGGTTACACGTACGGGGTAGGGACGACTTCGATCTTCTTGGCGCTCCTATCTTTGCCGAGGGTACCAGTGCCAGTTTAAAATCGAAAATAGACATGCTTTCATCTCTGGCTGAGCATTTCTCACATCTGCCGGCACATGTCTCACTGGTGTTGCTCAGGAGCTGTTTCTCGATGCCCAAGTTAACATATCTGGTCAGAACGGCGCCGACGTGGTTATTTCCAGACGATGTTCTGTCCTTTGATACCACCTTGAGGACCACACTCGAGGAAATCCTAAACGTCCATCTAGACGAAAAACAGTGGTGTCAGGCAAGTTTACCGATTCGTTGTGGCGGCTTAGGCATTCGTCGCCTGCTGGAGACCGGTCCCATTGCTTTCTTAGCCTCCTCCCATGGAGTTGCGGAGCTAGTAGCTCGTATCTTACCTACAAATGGTTGCGAGTTCCGTAAGCTTTATGTGGCGGAGGCATTGGAGGCATGGGCAACTTTGTGTCCAAGCAGTGACAAGCCAGAAAATCTTGCCAGCCAGAAGAGTTGGGACGATGTGGTCTCCAAATTGTACCAGACAGCCCTTATCGACGATGCAATTGGCGTAGATGAAGCACGTCTGCGCGCGGTATCCAGACCGGAGTCTGGAGTGTGGCTACATGCCTTACCTTCTCCGCATGTGGGCACGCTCCTGGATAACGATTCGCTGCGGGTGGGGGCGGCTTTAAGATTAGGTTGCTCCGTCTGCGAGCCCCATCAGTGCGTGTGTGGAAGCATGGTGGAGGCTAACGGACACCATGGCCTAGCTTGCGCACGTTGCGCTGGTAGGATTCCGCGCCACCAGGCCATTAATGAAATCGTGCGCCGAGCCGTGGCGTCCTCGGGAACACCTTGTGTTTTGGAGCCCGCGGGCCTTAGCCGGACTGACGGGAAGAGGCCGGATGGCCTAACGCTTATGCCCTGGCAAAGAGGTCGTACGCTGCTGTGGGACGTCACGTGTGTTAGCACATACGCGGCGTCTCACCTACAGGGCAGCCAGCGTACCGCAGGCTCAGCGGCTGAAAAGGCCGCTGGGCTGAAACACACTAAGTACGCTGACCTCGAGCTGGCACACGACTTCGTGCCGATAGCAGTGGAGACAGCGGGCGTGTGGGGCTCCGAAGCGTTGAAATTTGTTAAAGAGGTGGGAAGACGGATGCGACAAAAGGGTGGGGATCCTCGGTCGGGCTTCTTCCTTGCACAGCAAATATCTCTGGCAATCCAGAGAGGGAATGCGGCGGGCATTATGGGCACGTTTGGGAGGGAATCATTACGGGGAGGGGTGTTCGAATGACGTAGTATTAGGGAGTGCCTAGTACCTAATTTTTATTGTTTATTTTAATTTATTATTTTAAGTTTGACATTATGTACTGTTTTAAGAATAAAATCCTTTATAGTTAGGGTCCTATTGGGAAAAGTTGACCAAAATTGCGTCGAGCATTGTCACTTGGCATGGCTATTCTACAGGTCAAACTGAGCTGAAAAAGCCCTGTTGCCAACCTCGACTCCGCGACAGGGGGGAGGGGGAGGGGGTTAAAATATCAAGCTCCCGGCGTTTAGAAAAAAAAATCTAGTGGATGTAATTGAGGTACAAAGTCAAGTTTGGTGTCGTTTTCTGATAAATCGAAGATGGCCAATTCATTAGCCATCTCATTTTTGAATGTTTTCATAGAAAAAAAATTAAAAATTCGTACAACTCTGCACTCCAAGTGTATAAAAAATATAAGCAAACCCCAACATTTTCAGATTTTTATATGGAAGATGGTGAAAAAAAAATACTCACTAAAGGCTCTTTGAATGTAGATTACAAAAACATTAACATCAAATAACTTATTACCTAATAGTAATGTAAAAAAAAATTAAAACTTATTGCGGTATTCAAATATCTAAATCCTGGCGCCTGAAAAAAAAAATATCTAGTGGATGTTATGGAGGTAGAAAGTCAAGTTTGGTGTCGTTTTCGGATATATCGAAGACGACAAATTTATTGGCCATCTAATTTTTGTATGCTTCTATAGAAAAAAAATAAAAATGGCTACAATTGTGCATTCCAAGTTTAAAAAAATATAAACAAATCCCTTTATTTTCAGATTTTATATTGAAGATAAGAAAAAACTCTGTTAAAGCTCTCTAAATATAATTACAAAAACATAAACAACACAATTAACTTTTTACCTATTAATAATGTAATAAAAATATATTATACTTATGTACGACCATGTTCAGCGCCATAGTGCGAAAAGAGCTAAAAATGCAATAAATATGTAATTTGAATGTGTCGATTTACATTTTTTTTTTGACGTTGTTGTTTTTGACGCCCCCCACAGCCTAGTTGGCAGTGTATCTGCCTGCTACGCAGAGGGTCCTGGGTTCGATTCCCGGCCGGGGCAGAAATTTGAATGATGAATTTAAATGCCTGTTTCTGGGTCTGAGTGTTCTTTGTGGATGTTTCTGTGTATGTCCATGGCACCCCGATACAGAGAATCCTAGTGGGGGCTATGAGTGTGATCGTGTTTGTTTGTGTTTAATATAGGGTGAAATGGAAATAAGGCCTGATTCGTAATAGATTTGCCAAATTCAAAAATCTGCCACATTTAAGTCTTCCACCCTTTTTTGACTTGGTTTGCAGCATCGATAGTGCTAATGTTTCTAAATTATAAATCCATTTGAGTAGGTATTCCGTGTAAAATTCGATGAAAAGCCAGAAAAATTAATTTACGTGAACAACGTGAGAAAATCGCTGTTAAATGGATGGGAAATACTCAGCGACCGAACAATTTCATCGCAAAAGACCTAAAACTTCTGAGAAGAACATTTGATATGGTTCTAAAATGAGACTTTGAGACCCTGTCGATCGCTCAAAAGCTTCAAAACATAAAACGTGGTGGTGCTCGTGATCCTGGGCTCGATAGGAAAATCATTAAAACGATTTTTTATAACCGCAGGATGTCGGAACGCGATGTTGGTAAAAAACGTTGCAAGTCAGTCCATGGTAAGACGTGCTAAGGAAATTTGCCGCTATGAAGACCAAGAAGAAGCAAATCGTGCCAAAACCTGGGAAAAACAAAGAGCAAAAATAAAAACTAGGTCTCGAAAGCTGTATGACTTTCTAGGCACAAAAATTTTTCACTTCATTCGTTCGTGACGAAACCTATGTAAAAGCAGATTTTTCCTCATTGCTTGGTGATCAATATTATGCCATTTCAGAAGGACGAAGTGTTTCGGATTTAGAAACCACAATTGGAATGGAGAAGTTAGTCTCCAAACATCTGGTATGGCAGGCATTTGTCCCTGTGGTGATTGCAGTCGTGCATTTGTTACAACTGGAACAATCAACAAGGAAAATTATATTAATGAATGTTTCAAGAAAAGGCCTGTTACCTTTTATTTGAAAACATGATACTTAGGCTTTATTTTGGCCAGATCTGTCTACGTGTCGCTATCCTAAGGACACCATCAATTTCCTCCAACAAAACGATATCCAAATCGTGCCTCAAGCACCCACCCAATGTTCCACAGTGCGGTCATATCGAAAGATATTGGGTTCTATTTAAGGGCGTCTTGCGGAAGAGACCATCAAGACTTCTTAAGAAAATGGAACACAGTGAGCAAGAAAGTCAGTAATGACTCTGTCGCACGATTGATGGAGGGCATCCAGAAGAAATAGGGGCAAGAGTGGGAGAAAAAGAAAACCTGTTGACGAAGTCATTATATATTAATTCTTAAATTGTTATTTAAGAAACTAAATAGTTTTTATGTGAAAATAAAGCTTTGGCTCACAGATACCGACTTTTGAATTCGGCAAATCTATCACGAATCAGGCCTTAATCGTAGATACCTACTCGTTTGCCGCGCCACAACATAGGCCGCACGTACGTTCAATATTTTTTTTCTATGTTAATATTAATAAAAACATATTAGATGTTTATGTTTTTATAATCTGTATTAAATGGGCTTTTACTGACTATTTATTATAAATCATCTTCCGCATAAAAATCTGAAAATATAGGGGACTGTTTGTAAATTTTTAACACTGGTTATACATAATTTTAGGCATTACGTATTTTTCCTCTATGAATACCTACAAAAAAGTTATGCCCAATGAATCGGCCATCATTGAGTTATCTGAAAACGACACCAGACTCGGCTTTGTATCTCAAATGTAGTCACCAGATTTTTTTTTTCCGAGCGCGGTTCTTTGGTACTTTGAGCCCCTGCCCCACCCCTCTGACGCGGAGTCGTGCGTGGCAACAGGGCTTAATAGACTCAGTTTGGTCCATATAACGTCCATACCAAGTGGCACTGCTCGACGCAAAATTGGTCAGGTCTCCATACAACGATGCCCAATAGGACCCTAGCTATTACTCATAAATAAGTAACATATTCTTCTAGAACGTCATATTGTTATGATCAAGTACCTATAATGTCAAACAAGTTCGTAAAATAAAAATGATAAAATATAATATACTTGTATGAAGTCAAAATCCTTTTCGTCACGCATGACATTTTCATTGAAGCATGAGTTTGCAATAGTCTTAATTACTTAGGTAATTATAATGATTTATATTGACATCGCATCGCATGTGAACCGTACTTAGTTGAGTTTACCTGAACGAATGCACATTTTAGGGTGAGAATGTGTTTGAATAACAGGGGAGGGAAGACATTAGATCCTTTACTAAAGCATCCTTAGAATGTCTCTGTGGTCTAGTGGGCTTTCGATTTGAATGTCGTGGGTTCGAGCTGGGGGCGGTCAAAATTTGATGTTTTGAATTAATCACTTTGTGAGATTGCTTCAAGTTTAGGCAATCTAGGCCGATGATCACGGTTGCTCTCGTTGAGGTACGTAGTCGACCCGCTTACCCGACTCGACCTACGATTGAAAAACGGTAAATATTCATTTAAGTTCATAATACATTTTTCTAAATAACATGGCCACGTTAAGATGTGTTTAACCTGCGTAGGAGATATAATACCCTACCTACTTACGCATCGGGTGAAGTTTAGATTGGCAGCTGGGGTGCCGCTGACGGATGGGGTGTTGTTGAATGGTCTTGAAAACAGACCCCGAGCTGGGTTTTGTTCGAAATTTGGGCAACATTTGGACTCATAGGTATAGTTATATTGTTTGAAGATAAATATTACTCAAAGAAAGGGCATAGGGAACGTTTTACCACGAATGGAAAAATATCTCATTCCCACGGGAATAAAATATTGCCTCAAAGACAACCAAGCCTACCACACAGGTAAGTTACCTACTTTTTACTGCGGAAAAATCATCTTTCTTTCGGAAAAACATTTAGGTTGAATTTATGTAATGTATAGATACCAGTACACGTAACTACTGCGTTCATGTTTCGTAATCCCGTCTCGGCAAACCATAATACGTAGTTTATGTATGTGTGTGTACATTGGTCAGCTGATCTACTGAACACACAAAGGCCATGTTTGCAAATGGTCGACATCGTCTTGATTGTACAACATTCATTATGGCGCAGAGCTAGACTGGAGAAGACCAAGCACAGTAAGTAATTCGTAAGAGTATTACCAATACTCTACCAATAATCTATTTTCTATTTCTATTTCAATACTTACGTGTAAAAAAAGAACCGTAAGCTGACTGGTTTTGGCCGGGTTTAAAACTTCGATAGTAGATTTTTTTGTACTCTCAAGGTAAGTCGACTTGTGTTATTTACTCCAAAACAGATCTGCGGCCACCACTCATTGGAGGGGGGACTTGACCATTATTAATCGCATCCTCTTATTCTTAAACGATTTGCTCATTCAGAACCATCGGATGAATTATGATTATTTTCGCTTTGGATAAATTCGAAAAAAAGCTACTTATTGGACCATTGTCAAAACCCTGAATCATAACATTTTTCGAAGTATATTGGTACCCATCTACTATCTGCATACTGAGTTTGTGAACAGAACAAAACATTCAAATAGACAATCAAATATGTAAACAAGTAGAATTAAACAAAAAGACAGTCCACATTTTTCACGAAACGGAAGCTATAAAAATACAAATTTATAAGGAAAATAGAACTTCCCGTAACGAAATTCCATTTCCCATTTAAAATTGACTTCTCAAAGTATTATTTTTATGCAAGACGGAATCCTTGCTCGTTACAAGGGTACGCCGTTACCATGGCAACGTAATTCTTGTATAATCCCTTTTATTTTAGCGCTCATCCCCTCGATATTCACCCCTATAGGAGGCACCCCTTGTTTAGGGGTGTGTTACACCGAAACGAATGTAGTGCGTTTAGGAAATTGATTATGTTTATAGATGATTTCGTTCGGTCTGTAACGGAATCCGCGAGATTCACATTATCTAATCAGCACTATATATGTAAAGTCAAATATGATTTTTTGATAATATTTATTCTTATGATTACACATTATAATTATATGACGATAATTTCTTGTGATGCAATAAATAGAAAATATACAATAAAGGTATAGCTTAGCTGCAGTAGTGAGAAAATACAACCTGTTCCTATGTATATGGTAATCTTTAGTCAGCTGTTAAGTGGCGCCTTCATATTTTTATCAATGTTTTGTTTTAATGACTTCCCTGTAAAGTGGTCTAGCAATTACCTATTTATTTTTATCATTGACTGTCAGCGTCATAATGCTAACAGCATAATATATAGCACCGTCACAAACAAAAGTTACGAAAACGTATCGTTCAGCCGAAGAAAGCAAATTAAAAAAGAAACGGAAGATGAAAGGGTTAGGTACCTACCTATTATTTTTTTTCTTATACAAACAGTAAAAACGTCGAAATCGACTCCAAATCATTAACAGAATTCACTCAACCTCTAACAAAATTGTTCCAGCAACTGCTTAACAAATCCAATAAGAACAGTATTTTCCTAACACTTCCCCGTGCGAGTGTTGTCTTTAACTAAGTTAGCAATGTGTCCATAGCATGCACCCTCGTCCGTCCAACCCCTGCTATATAGTAAAATACATTCACTCACGTCAACGTAAGAAGGGACACAGAAAAGACATGGCGGCCTGGCCAAAAGATATTCATTGCAACGAAAATTCGGGGAAATGGGAAAGCAATATTATACGAGGTATGATATTTTTATATTTTTAATATTTTCCTGTACATTGAAAACACATCTTCCTTTTTTTTTTTTTAATTAGTTTAGGTTTTATTTTTAGGTATAATATAATGGCTTCCCGTAAATTGATAAGGGTTGTTATTTAAAACTGAACAACATTTACAAAAAATCATTGTGAAAGTTGATTAGTTTCGTTGACTGAACAACCTCTATCAATTTGGGGGAAGCTGTCCCTTACACCCTGTACAATTAGTCGCTTAAAAAAAAAATTTTGTGTGCAGTTGTCGGAACGTAATATTTAATATTATGTCGACGAGGCGCTTTCATCCTTTTTAGGTGCCGTTAGTAACATAATAATGTAAGAATCCTAATCGTTTCACAAACTTTAATTTCTGAATATCTACATACTTATGTGCAATCTAAGCCTCACGAAACTAATTCAAATATCATTTATTCTAAAACAATGAATGTTCTCCTATTCTTTTATTTTATTTCTACCCCAATACTAAACTTAGCATGGAAAGGGACGAAACAAAGAAGCTTTTTAAAATGTATCACAAACATCATTAACGTTCCCAACAAAAAAGTAAACTACGTGAAATATCTAAATCACTTCCATTTTTTAAAGCAATTAGTAAAACCAGTCTACGAAAATAAAGTCATTCTGTAAATCCAGAACAAAAATAGAATGAGTAATGTTTGCCTCGCGGCTTCACTCGCGGAAGTTGAGACAAAGTGGTCTAAAGCACGCGATACCGCAACAACTGTTGGGAACTAATGTGAATGTTGTCATGCATATTTAGGAGCCATGATGATTTACTTACCACCAAGAAAAATGCACAGAAAATGTCGGAAGAAAGGTCCTCGTGCTTACCTGGCAAAAAAAATAAAACAATACCTAAGGAGAGTTGCACAATACGAATAAAAAATTGTAACTACATATCCAGGTTCGTCTATCATAGTTATTATAAAGGTAGGTGGTATTGATATGAGATTTCTTGTTATTGCGAACAGGATTGTTACTACGATATATTAATTGTTGCACGGGTCATGGTAATGCTCATAGTCAAACGAAAGAACCGAAAACTTAGTCTCACTTTTTACTCTTGTTTATCATTTTGGCACTTTTACATTCTATAATTAAAAAATGTAGCCGTTACGTCGCACTACGGCACTAAAAAAACTATAAGTAATCCAAAAATATAAGGATGTTTTAATTTATTTTTAATTTATAATATTTAACTACTACAACACTTTCTTCAACACTCACTGTCCAACTAAATTCTATAACGACTTTCGCACATGGCAAATTTCGTAGCATCGGCAGTAATGATCCGTTATAATCGAGTAAGTAGTCTGTGTCCGTATAGTTCGCCACTGTTTGGGTCCAGTGTTACCATTGTGGAGGAATTTTGCTGTTTTTGTTCAGTATTCAATGTCAAAACATAGAATGTGCCAGCTGTTTCTCCTTCCAGGCCTGCTGTAGAAGACAGAATAGGGATTCGAGGGTTACGGTGTGTTACCTATTTATAATTTAGGCGATGGGCTGACAACCTACCAACCCGGTATATAGCAAAACACATTTCAGTCTAAAATTACCCTCAGTATTCGTTAGACGTGGTGAAACTGACAGTTGATTTACGCTCTGCCTACCCCGTAAGGGATAAAGGTGTGACTTTGTGTATGTGTGTGTGTTGTTATTGTTGCGTATTTAACCGCGTATTCTCGTGACTTGACGAATTAGATAGCATACATAACTGGACAGCATTTCGAACATCTTGAAATTAACGTTTCGCCCCGCAGATTGATTGGTAAGTTTTTCAGTAGGAATAAAGAAAATCTACTGAAAATTAAGTATGTCCATTAAGAATAATATTTTTGTCTATTTACTAAAGTATTGATACTCGTTCGTATGCTGAATAGGTTCAAAACATCTATTTGTTTCTGATTTTAGAATACCTAATTAGAGTAAAAGTTAAATTTAAATTATCATACGAAAACAAGAAGAATAAAATTTACTCCAGAGGGAAGTAAATTGTTCAGATCCGAGGGTTCTAGAAATTGATGTAAATTTATAATCAAAAGGATACAATTTGAGGGAGTATTGGTGAGAATAAATCTAATAAAGTGACTTTCATTAACACCTTTTGGCAGGATTTGGTGGATATTTTGAGACGTTGATTGGTTTACTTTCTTCTTATCGCGTGGGTTTAGGGGTCGATCCAATGAACCCTCCTCCCCAGACGTGGCAAAAACGGCTTATACCTACCAGCCGTTGATGCACTGCCTCACCCGTAAGCATGATTTATGTAGGATTTGAATGTCTTTTTAAAGAATATGAGCAGAATTTCGACATTTGAGCTGGTCACACCGTTAGGATAATACCGTGTTTAGTTTGGCCAGTCGGGTGTCGTTAGTTATCCTATTATTGGGGATTAAACTATTATCGAACAGAGATAGGTACGCGGTACCTGTTATTAACAGGTAGCTATTGAGCCCAAGGGTAGCAGGTATTTGGTTAGACGCAAGCTTTAGCTAGCTCTATTAGCTTGCTCCCAGATCGTAAAAATGAACATTTTTATTTCCTACTTTGTCCTAACTAAACTAGAGAAAATCTTAGTTTTAGTGATAATGTTAAATTTGTGTTCCCCGTAGATATTGAACCTTTGACCTCCGTATCCAAGGCCAAGACTCGCACTAATAGATCGCAAAGGCAGTTTCAAGAGGCAGAGATAAGTACCAAACCAATTCAATAATTGTTCAATAACGCATCATCATCATGAGGTGCCATCTTCATATTGAAGTTTGGAGGTATTCGGTATTCCCTCCGGTCCTGGGATACAAATAAGTAATACCTTGACAATAATTATGATGACCTAAGAATGTATCCCAGCTCTATAGACGGCATTAATAGGATGACGGATTAAACGTGTGGCCTAGAAACAGCACACACACGATAAACACTTATTCCAGTTGAAATGTTCCTAACACTTCAATATGCTGGACAGGGAGTGATAAAAACATATTGACACTAGTGTGTCAGCTGCTTTACCGGGAATACTGTAAATTAGAAATTTACAGTTCGACGCGGTTCTCAATGAACGAAACCGACGTCAAATCTCAAGATGGTGGGGTTAGTACCTTTTTCAGCTACGTTAATTTAAAGCGTGGTCGTGCTGTAAGTAAGCAAGGTTGCGCTACCAATCTGTCACTACTGAAACACCCAGGCTTATCTGAAAACACTCAAGAAAAGACAAACAGAGTGAACTGTTTTTATATTAAATGAATTATTAAATGAAAATACACCGAAGACTTCGGGTCCATTAACAGTTTGTCCGAAAAGTCTTTTTGACCACTCGTAAGTTTGAAGTAGGAAGCGACAGTACTTAAAACCCCAGGAGCGTAATTTTTGAATCACTTGAATACACATACGAAAGAGTAGCATTTGCGTAAGATTTCCATAACATTTCACTTGCGAAAGTTACTCTTTCGTATGCGAATTAGATTCGAGTGATTCAAAAATACGGCTGAATTCTGTTCTAACCCCTATACCCCAGTTCGAAATACGAAATCTGAACCAGTGAATTCACAGGTTTGTTCGTTTATTCTTGGCACGCCATAAAACGTTAGTCGCTGGCAGCTTATCAACCCAATTATTGCTTTGTATAGTCGCCAACTTTTATGAACAATAAATCAGGTTTTTTTCTCGCAAACAATCGGGCTGGCTGGATGATAGTAAATTGTACCCGACTTTAATTATAAAGTGTATTGTGCACGAAGTAGTTAGGTTTTGTTGGAGTAGAAAGAAATGTCATAACATAATATTATCGGCCTTTTGGTGATAGTTGCTTTTAGCTTTCGTCTACGTCAGAAGTGAAAACTGAGTCGAAGATGAAACGCATACATCTATTGCCTGTAGCCTGGAAGTTTCTGGCATTCTTATGAATCGACAGATTTCAATTTTGTTTGGTACAAGGTTTCGGTGTGAAGGCATTCGCATATCACAGTCCCCTTATGAAGCCTACATGCGCACTTGACTTATTAAAAGCATTCTTTTTTATTAAATAACCAGGGCCTGTCACTTTCTATCATGACAGAACAGAAGGGACAGCAATCATTTTAGTTGAGATTTAGTTAATTATTGCTGTTCTTACCGAATAGCCTTCTAAATTTTTCCACGTGGAAATAAGCAAATAGAGGAAAAATATCACAAAAAGCCGCCTTAGACAGTACTTGCCACAAGTGACAGAGAGGAGGGTAGGGAAGTCAGTAAATACTTGAAAACCCTCGTGAATTTTTATTAGCAAGACCTCGTCCCGTACATTAGCTGTTCCTACCTCTTAACTTAATGGCAATAAGCACCCAACTTGTGATTACTTAGGTGTTTAACTTTACTTAGTGCAAATGACTCTAAATGAGATTCTAGACGTTAGTTTCTTCAAGTCTAATTCAAGTTGTACAATTTAGTAGGGAGTAACTTCCCTCATTACCCTCCTTTTTGGGGTGCATTCTTAATGCAACGACTTGGTAACATGTGGTTACTTAACTCCAAGTCCTCAGAACAACGTTTGTGGAACTAGTGATGTGATGGTGGAATATCGATAGCTCGATAGTTTTAATGTTAAAGATTTATTTATTATGTTTCTTACCGAGTGGATTATTCGAGTCAACATACGACCCGATCAACCCACCCAATGTTCACTTTTAGCTTCAGTTTAACTTAACTGCCTCATCTATGTAACATTTAAATCTTGGGCTCCTTCCAGACCTCTAGGAGGTATACCTAATTTATATTAAATCCTCAAAATTTTATCAAGGGATATTTTGAAAATAAGTATCGCCTGTGCATTTTTATAACCATTTATGATAAGATTTTTTTTCTTAGGTATTATTAAATTGCCGGTGCGGTGTGGTAAGCCAAGTGACTCCGAATTATTTTACTTGGGTCATATTATTTCTCAATTTCTTTATTTTGCTATTCATGTACAATGATAAAAGTTCTTAAAATTATGTCAGCTGTGGTACATGAACCCTGTAAGGGTATTGCAATTTGAGCGGAACGTGTTTTACAATAGCTAGTAATATACAAAACATTTACATTAATTATCTGTACATTGCTATTAATATTTTTTTTCCCCAATGACTTAGGTAGGTATATTAATTTTGTTTTAACTTGAAGTTGAATTACACAATTCGTTTTTAATGTTCTTCATTCTTGAAGGTATCGATATTCTATCCCCGCAGCACTAATTCCCCGCTAAAGTTGTAAAAGTGAGAAGTTTACACGGACAGAAATTTCGGTCCGGAGAAATTACTAGACTGGAGTAGTAACTTATAATTACGACAATTCTCGTTCGGTAAACGTTAGATTAGTGTATACTACATTATTTTGATACTTTATACTAACACATAGTTCGTTGTGCAGTTCGTTTTGCAAAGTACACACTCTGTTATCGTACAAGAATCCTTTTGTTCTGCACAACAATACCAGATGAGTATTTAGTACCATTCATTATGTATGGTGTACAAAATTGAGAAAATTACTAGAATGTCTCGTAAACTTTACTAATCAAAACAGTTTAGAGTGCAATTTAATTGCAGTCTCATATACTATTTCTCTGGAATGTGATAAGCACTTTATAAAATAGTATTTGGTATAATTTATCTGTTTCTGAGTACAATTCTCTTGCTTTCGAAACTAATCGGTATCTAGTACTGTTAACGTCATTACACTTAGTACAGATATGTACGAAGCTAAATAGTTTTGAATACTATTTGTATGTAATTATGTGTACAAACTAGCTATTCATTAGACGACACTTAAATATTTGGTCAATACTACTGAATTTAATATTCTATTTACTAAACGGTAAGTTGCAAAAACGAAAAGCTAGTAAAGCAAAGCCGCCAATCGCCCGCCGCGTCATTTCATTTGGATGACTGTTTCGTTCGCGCTCGGTTTGTGTTGTGGGCTTTGCTGCTCGCTGGCTGCGTGATTTTACTTGGTAAAGTCAGTTTTAACAACTTGTGCATTGGTTGAAGTGTAGAGACTAAGTGATTAGGTACCAAGTGAAGTGTTGAAAGCGGCGCCGGTACCATCCAAATCGGGAAAAATATCCGGCTACTGCGGATGGATTATTTCAACATACAAGTCGACGGCAACGTGGCCGCGGGTTCTCCAGTGTCCCCGGTGGCGGCTGATATCTTCATGGAGTGATTTTAGGATCGAGCTCTAAGGAATGCTTCGGAAATTCCGAAGGTGTTTAATCGGTACGTAGACGACACCTTGGCCGTCCTTCCACAGGACGAAATTACTACCTTCATGACCATCTTCATTCTATTCATGCACCCACTTTCATGATATACTTATTTATTATTTACTATAGAATTAGAGCAAAATAACTACCTCTGTGGTCTAGTCGTCTGAGCCAAGGGCTCCCGATCTGGAGGTCGTGGGTTCGATTCCCGGGGGGGGGGGGGGGGGGTATTCCGTATTGTCTTTGGCGGTTTAAAAACTCGGACACCAGGGTTCATTGGGTCGATCGACTCGAAACCCACATGACAAAAGAAAAACAAGAGCAAAATAGTCAATAAGCTATCTTTTAATCATAAAAAAATCTAATGATACCATTAATCACACAGTCTTTTATAAACCAACTTACAGATAGGTAATTCCCATTATCATCCGAGTCAATTCTTGTATTATTAGCTGACGCTAGAACATCTTTGTTTCAGAGAGCACGCGAGATCTGTGACCCCCAATACCTGGACGATGAGATGTTAGAATGTGCGACAACCTTAAGCCACACCGTCAGCGTATTATGGAACTACTCAATAATGGAACTACTGCGAATGAAGAGTCAGCGCCGTCACAGAAACGGCTCCACACCGCTCACCGTTGAGCGCCAACCAGCTTTCTTGCCATACATGAAGGTAGTAACTGACAAGATAGCGGAATTCCGAAAAATGAAATAAAATAAATAATTTCTTTCCACAAAAATTGTTCCTACATGTTAAAAAATATATTTTAGTTGTGTTGTGTATTTTATGTGTATTATTGTTTCTGTTTATCTGTTGTAACTAGCCTTGACAGTGGGTAGGCTTAAAACCAGCACTATGCTGGGCCTAATCCTATATTCTATAATGTTTTACTTGTTTTGTGTCTATTTGTGTAGTATTGTTACGATATTTTAAATTTACCTACTGATCTGCTCTGTGTTACTGACGTTTTGTTTTGTATTGTTTTTGTTTTTAAATGTGTGTATTGTAATAGTATGTATGTGGAAATTAAATGTGTTTGTAGTTGAATTCTGAAAAACAAATAAATTCTTATAGGATGAGGAAAACATTCCCCATACAAATTGTCTAATTAAAGTTGTCATTTTGTATGGGGATGCTAATTATTTTTTCATTTTCTACTAGAATTTTTTTATGAAAGTTGTTCAGAATCGTTGATTGTTGTTCAGTCTTTCAGTTTTCTTACACCTAGTATATTACTGTCATTTCATTGTATTAACCTAATTTTATTTAAGTAGAATAAATACTCCAATGTGATTTTCAATATAATTGTATTTCATTTAATTTTTTCCCAATATCACAAATATTAAAATAAGAATATTGTTAATATTTTGGTATTATGCGATTTTGTTTGTAAGTGTTATATTATTTAGTCAGTAGTTTTTACTGTATGATAATAAAATAAAATTTTCATTGTACAATCTGAGCCATCTACTTTCTAAACTTGTGATAACTCATTTTATTACACATAACTATTGGTAGGTACTATAAAGTGCCCTATGTTTATGTATTAATTAATGGACTACGACGATATATAAGGCAGTTTATAGTCTTATTGGATTATGTAATAAAATGAGATATCACAAGTTTAGAAAGTAGATGGCTCAGATTGTACAATGAAAATTTTATTTTATTATCATACAGTAAAAACTACTGACTGTAATGTGTAACACCAACAGGATC
Organism: Scrobipalpa atriplicella; assembly: GCA_029255725.1. Lineage (NCBI taxonomy): Eukaryota > Metazoa > Arthropoda > Insecta > Lepidoptera > Gelechiidae > Scrobipalpa > Scrobipalpa atriplicella. Next base: position 15,400 of record JARACY010000832.1, read on the forward strand.
GCATAGTACAGGTTACTAAATATTTACTAAAACACATAGTAAAGGTAACTAGATCATTAATGGGCGCAACGTCATGGTTGCGTAATTAAAAACAATATTTTTGTCCTATTTACAATCCAGTATTATATTATTAACAATACTGCGAGTTGTGTATACGAGATAATAACGTTATTGAAATTATATAGTAAGTAATCACAACACTCAGTATGGTAGACTTCACCCTAAATACCTTATCAAATACTAAATTACTAGTTAATTAGTACAGTATCATGTTGTTCAGTATACTAGAAAATAGTTGGTATTACAACAATTCTTTTTCAAAATTAAAACAATTCTTTTTAATTATTCCTACTCAACGATTCTTGTTGTGTCGTTATCAATAAGAAATTCTAGTTCATAAAATGAGAATTCTCGTAAATGCAACCAGACATTTCTCTCCGTGTAGAGAGTCAATAGAGTATGTTGAGATTTATCGAGTGCGCGAACCAGGGTAAGTTTGGATGGAGTTGTGGACCGTTTTTCACCGCGCTCTAACTAAAGATATATATTTTTTTTACCTTACTAATATTATAAATGAGAAAGTAGGTACTTCTGCTTGTCTGTCTGTTAATCACGACACGTTAACACGTTATTTCACGTCTTAACGGCTGGACGAATTTTGATGAAATGTGGTTGGATCCTGCGAACAGACATAACTAGGTTACTATTTATCGCGGAAAAATATATCATTGCCACAGGAAAAAATCTTTATCCGCGGACGAAGGTAGTTAGAAATATAAAAAATCGAGCCTATTATGCCTTAGCAGCGTGCGAACAACTATGCAAGGGTTTTCTCCTCCCTCAATGGTAAAAGTGGTGACTACCGCCAGCAACACCTGAAGTTATAAAAATGCATTGCTGGCCTTTTACGTATAATAGCTGTAGTCTCGTTAGTCTCGATGATGACCGAAAATACCATTCAAGTCAATCGTAAGTAGGTATTTAAGTATTATGTATAGGTTATAGGTAGGTACTGTCGTATTGCGTAGATATAATTTTATGGATAAAAATCAATTTTTTCTATTAAGTTCTGCCGCTCATGCTTTAAATAGAGCTCAGTGGAGTGTACGTATGAAAGTAAAATTGAGCGTGGTGGAACTACCCGACTTCAAATGGAGTTGTTGGTAGCGGTAGAACTTGGACGTTTATTCGGAAGATCGGAAACAAAGCGGTTTCAGAACCTGGAGGTGATCCATCACGCTGGCGAACCTTGATTTGTTTACTAACAAGATGAATTAAGCTTATTACAGAGAACAAAGAGCTTCTCAATTTTGTAATGCGTTGCAAGAGAGTGGATTTCTTAACCAAAAAGGGCTGGTTTTCAAGTAGACATTGATGTGGATTCGGTTAAACACGGCTGAACGAAATAAGTCTAAATCTGTTATTTTTGACAAAAGTGAACATAAAGTATGATAATAAATTAGTGAATATTGCCTAATCAAACATTCAGTTTGAAATTAACTTCATTAAATCCTCACGCACTATCCCAATGCGGTTGTTAAACGTAACAAACTAGCATTTTAATTAAACATTCGATATAAATCATGACGGTCATTGAAGGGGAGTGGACTAGTCCTACCCTAACTGGACGATATGCATTAGTGTCAGCGCACACCAACGGAGGAGAAGCAGAGAACACATAAAAATTTCAATACTTATTCATAGAAAATTCAATTCTCATAGAAAATTAAACACCACGTGAGACTAAGTAAGACAAACCCGCGGCAAAGAACAAAATGAAAAAAGCCAAAAACTACAATTTTAAATAGTTTTAATAATAGGATACTTACAAAATGTTTATTTTATGTTATCGAATCTAATGTGATATTAGTTAGAATATTATATGACTTACGTTAGAACAATCGCAGGGAAATACCTAATTCACATTAGAATGCTCATTAAGCCGCGGGCGAAACTCATAAGCACTGTATTTACTGTAGTTGCGTTTCGACAGGTCTGCATTGACTCCCCTATATCTCGTAGTATAAAACCTCACTCTTCTGGACTTTCCCTCATTTCAGCTTATCTGTATTGGATGGAAGCGATGCATCACCTGTCGGGGTAACTTATGGGGTTTCAGCAACCCTTGTTAACAAGTTTTGGGGAACAAAAACTTAATTACTGGTTCATGGTGAATTTGGGTAAGCATGGATAGTGGGATAATGTTAAGGGTCGTGTAGGAAAATACGTAAACAATTATGCAATATACCTACGGGTGAAAGGGACAGTTTAAAACAAACCGATAGGGGTTGCTGATACAACAAAACTGAACAACTGCACCAGGAAATTCTTTTAGGAAATGTAGGATATGTTAGTTATTCATTTTAAACTATTACCTATTACTTCGATTATTTAAATCACTTACCAAAATAGCACTGCATTAATAGGTAATTTGTTTAATCACCAATAACTTCACACCTTCCTTAATTTAAATCAATCACAACCACTTTCGCACTCAACCATATTTTTTTATGTTCAGTAACACTGCACACAAAAAATCTTATAAAACTAAACTTAACGGGCCGCTGATGTTCTGCCCACTACTAAAGATGATAAAGGCGGCACTAAACGTAAGTACCACTACACAGCCTCACTTCACCGGTATCGAGATCATAACTGGAGATTGCACTTCGACACCACAAAGTACAAGATAACGAACTTCTTAAACCACCAGTTCCCAGAAAAAAAAACCTGTTTATACAAACAAACAAAAAAAAACACATGCAATTCCTAAAACTCGTCCAAAAGTACCACAGTTTACAAGTAACTCAGTACCTGACTTGCTTTCTTGGAATTGTGTTTTGATTTAAGTAACTTTTTAAAATATTGAAGTAGGTTGCTGATTCTTTGTAAGATTGTCGACAGTTTAAATACCTATACTTGATTATTGTAGTTATTTATTTATTGTTTTAGTAGAAGATAAGAAATTAAATTCTTTAGAAATGCTATTTGTTATCATCATCAGGGTCCTGTATCCAGTTTTTGATCCGCCTCGTAGACGATTATCAGAGCAAAGCGTTCCTTATCCTATTGCTTCTAAGCGTATCATAATTCTATTGCATATTAGTGGATAGTGGATACAGTCTCACAAAGATAAACCTACTATCAAATTGGTTTGTTCCCCATGGGAATCAAACCTACAAGCTCCGGAATAAGAGCTGAGAGCCCATGGTTCAGATCACTACACCACAAAGGCAGAACAAAATAACAATGCAATAAAATTAAACTCTGAAACCTTTACTTTTGTAAAATAAATTCTACAAAAACAGAACTGAGTTAGCGAAATTAATATAAACTCATTCATTTTAAAAACTGAAATATTTCATTTCTGAAAGAAACGTGGACTTTTTCGTTTTAAATAACCTAACAAAATTAAGAGCCAAAGAATTTAATAAATTACATTAATTTATTCAAAAATATCATGAGTTTTGAAAGAAAAACCTTATTCAGTATAAATACTAATTATGGTTGACATTTGAATTTCATTAAAATTCTTGTCCAGTTTTTCGTGAGTATAATATTTAGAGCAAAGATTACAAAAACGTTTATTTATACTTACGAGTAGTTATTCAGTTTTGCAAGACATAAAGTACCGAAGAAACGTCTCTATATAATCAGCACTCAAGAGTGATAGCGAGTAGGTATCGTATCATTTAGTACAAAATGCCGTGTCAAATCTTTACTTCATATATCTCCCAAGCTTGAGATTGCTTTATAGGTAAATACGAGCCTCAGAAAAATGGATATCAAAAAGAATCTCTAAATCCCCTGAAATCACTTATAAAACCCGGTATTTTCCCGAAAAAACTGTGAAAAAGAATGAAATAACAAACCCAACGTTATCGGGACATAAGATCGTCTTGTCCCAAACGGACTCGGAAAATGTAAAACAGAAGGGTGTCGTTCCAGCGATTTATCAAGTGGCGGACGCGGGCAGAATGCAAATTATACACCTTTATAGTAAGCGATAGACAGACAATAGCGAAACTTTTGTGTACATGGCAAAGGAAAAATCGAGAGAAATGTTTGTGACAATACAAAATCGACAATAAATAAATTTTTAACGGGGCCACCATTGATTAGATTTAGAAAAAGTACTATCTATTTGCGCGCTTATCTTAGGAATGGGAGCACTTTTTAGACATGGTGAAATTTTTGTTTTATGGCATCGACTCTGTGTCATCCATCACTTCTGGCCTAGACAACAGCCAATAGCAAACACTATTTATACAGATTTTTGGGTTAGCAAACACAGCAATGGAAAAGTAACATATTAATATTTGTGTAATGTCGTCAAAGTTGTCGCAGCCAGGGCCCCGACTTGCAAATTTAAATTATATGATAATTACGTAGAATTTTATACGCAGGTAATAGAATTATGTTAAGAAATGGTATAGTATTTTTATCTCACGACTGCTGCTTTGTGTGTGTATAAGTAGCTACGCGCGCATTTTCTTAGTGTGCATGAGTTCGCCATAGTAAACCTGTATTTACGCACACTTACGCACGTGTCCGTATCCGTACGCACAACCACAAGTATATGGCCGAGCGGCAGTCATGGTGAGATAAAAACACTATACACTATTTAATCTCTTCTAAGGGACGGATTCTTTTGATGGGATTTTGAATCGCAAATAAGGGTAAAAGGATTTTTGGATAAGGTGGTTGCTATGGTGTGGACAGGACAACACTTTTGTTTTTCCTTGACTGAAGCATATTTTTGGGCCTTTTGGTAAACTGATTTAGAAGGGGACAATATCCTTCAATAACAAACCAAAAACAGGGTGTAGGTACTTGAAATGCAAACAAGAGATTCTGTTAAGATTTTTGTGATTTATTGTATTTATGTAGTATTTTCAACATAGTAGCTCTATTATAATATTGCTACACAAAATATAGCCTATTATGTAACTTATTATTATAATCTATAATGTTTTTAATTAGATATTCCTGTAGTACTTACCTAATCAAAATCCTCTTTCATTTGTAAAGGCTTTAAAAAAATAATTACTATAGCAACACCTAAATCGATGGCAAGGTCGAACAGTTTCGTTTCGCGTGACAATACTAATGAAAATAATAGTTTCCCGTGCACTGCCACATTACACAGTAGCCAGTATACAGGGTGTGAAAAAAAATGCTGATGAAATTTTAGGGTGTGAACCTACCCTTGAAACTGAAAAGCTTTACCTACTAAATATGAAAAAGGATTTAGACTTCCCAAACAAAATGGTGTATGGGGCACGAGTCATTTTGTATGGGAGGGCTACTTAAGGGTTAATTTTTATTTTTTTTCATAAACTACGTTCCTATGGGAAAGTTGTTCAGATTCATGGGTACCTATGTTCTCACCCCCAAAGTTGGCCAGCTATTATTTTTTCACTCGGTATACTACCACCCAGTAAAATACCACGTAGGTACTGCTGATAACAGGTCACGTCACGGTTATATTACGTCAATAGTCCAGATTAGAAAAGTTTTTACGCTATTTGGTTTAGGGCAGATGAGACACAAAACTTCAACACAACAGTATATTGAAAATACGCAATGTGATTCTCTTTTTAGTTACAAACCTTTTATAAAATCGTGCCTATTTTTATAGAAGACTAAAAATACTAACAGGTTAAACCAATATAACCATCCTTTAAACCACATTATAGGTGATGTCGTTACTAAGAATGGCAAAGGCACGTCAAGAAATGGGAAATGGATCCAAAATGGTGTCAGTATTATCATACATAGTACGCTTACTAAGCTGATTTCGCAACGTCAAACATAGTCTATAAGGAAAAACGCCCCAATAGGAAATTGTATGGATTCTTATAAGGCTGAGTATCAAATTTCTATGACAGGCACGCACCCATATAAACGTTTAAAATGAACATGAATTTTCATAAAAAGATATTTAATATACAAAATTTACAAATCCATTAATTAAAATTTAATAAGATATCTAGTGAATAGTATTTATTTCGATCGTTTTCTATAAAATAGGTTCCAAAGACTAACCTACATTGATAACACACAAATTGAACTTATTTTACGAAAGACTACGCATTTCTTGCCAAGAGGGTGTCATTTCGGAAAATGTTAGGCAATTACTGTGCCAAGTAACATTATAGGACCCTCCCTCAGGAATTCACGATCTTTAACAGGCTTTTTCATATTAGCATTATCAGTTTTCGTGGCAAAAAAAAACGTTAAGTGGGTATTTATTTCCCAGTTGAGTGAGATTCGTTACCTTTCAAGAATATTTGTTTTAAAGGTTCATGAATGAGCAAACATACACATACTTAACTTTTATTAGTTATTTTTTTTTTTCATGCTGAACCAATACAAAAGTATACCTAGAATATTTATACCTAATGCTTTTCTTTTCGGGCATGGCATATGGCAATACTACGAGTATAACAGCCCGTAACAGGAGTTAAGGCTTTCGGTGTAACCGTATTTTTTTTTAGTCATTCTGTTGAAAATAGCTGAATAATCAAATTAGCCCTATTCTAAGTAAAACTATTTTAAGTATCTTTTCTATAAATATTTAAGAGTGCCTCTAAGTTCATTTTCAGTGAACATTCAAAAAGTGGATATAATCTAATAATTCTGAAACCTTTCATTCAATAATATCTAACCAATTTATTTTATCGTAATATTGAAGATAGTCTATTTATAAATTCAATTATAATGTAGCTCTTATGCTTAATGGAATAGAAATGCTAGAGATTATTAACAAAGCGTCAGGCAGTAAAAATTCAATGACTTTGACTATTATCGAAAGCCATTTCGATAGGTCGAAAATCGAAATCGAATCGAGATTAGGTTTTACGATTTGAGGTGATTTTATGGACTTTACAATGTACTTTTAATACGCAGTTAGTTTACAATGTAAATACCGTCGTGGTATAAAATTTCAAGCAGTTAGAAGGTTAAAGAAGTAAAGTTTCTTGCTTAGCTAGCAACCACTCCGGGACGTGGCTTTAAGAAGTTTTCTGTGTTCAGTTAGTATGTGAAAATTCCAGTGGCTTAGAGACCGCAAAATCTTCATTTTAAAAACGGCTTAGGTACTTGTTTATTTGTTCAACGGAGGCTTAGACCTCTGCGTTTCGACCATATGCGATGGTCCTCATCAGGAGCAAGAAGATGATTCACCCGCGTATGTCTGGTGCGATCTTGAGTTTATTTGCAACTAGTTTCCTAATCGGTTAGTTGAACTAAGTTACAGTTTTCACACTCAAGCGTGTTTTTTTTTTACTCTGAGCGGGTTGAAACAAGTGGTTCGCTTCGCAGTCTCGCTCGCGGTTTATTCGATTTCACCATTCAGGTTCGGTTTATGAATTTTGCGGCCTGGTATAGCATCAACCATTTTTCTTTCTCTGTGGTTATCTGAAAGACCTACATACAAAATCTGAAGAGAAATAATAATTTGCATAACCTTGAAACTTATTTGCATAAACCACTTTTTAAGTAAACATCGCCACATACAATATTAATATTCCACTAGACTCCTTTTCGGTAGTAAGCCAGAAGGCCTAGCTAGGCAGAGGAGGAAGGCACCACAAAGGCATTGTATTCCAAGTGACCGGGTTACTTACAGCGTGATGGTATGCAGTTTAGACTTCGCTGTACAAGCACAGAGAAAAGTTGTATTAGTTACAAATATGTTTATTTCAACGATCAAATTTTTTTTTTTAAATATTGGCTTCCATCGTTTTTAGACGATGATTCTGCCAAAGTCACGGTTCAAAGATCAAATATTCTTACATGGTTGTCAGTATTAAACAAGCTAGAAAGTAACTAATTGTTTTTATATTTGATACCAACTTTTCGTGCCGCAATTTCAGCTTCGGGCTTAATGAGATTTTCCGTGGGAATGATGTATTTTCCCACTGTAAAAAGTGGCCTATGTTGCTCAGAGTGAACGTAGCTTTCTAATGGTGATAGTTTATTTTTAAATTGGTTCAGTAGTTTTTGAGTTTATTCATAACAAAACGGATGAAGCCGGTAAGTTCGGAAAGATAGTACCTAACAGTAATTGTTTTAAAAACACTTCGATATAAAAACAATTATAACTAAAATGTAATTAAACCGAAGCTTACCTAAATTAATCCGTAGAAAGGAGTAGGCGTTACAAAACTAAACCCAACGATCTTTATTTACCTGAAACAAGCGACATAAATAATGATTACAACAATTAATTAACAGACCAAAGAAACTTTCACGATTAATTCTAATTACTAAGATAAATAATTCTTCGCCTATTTTCAGGGTTCTAACTCATTACCTTTGGGTGTGTTTGATTAAAAAGTTGATACATATTATGAAAGAGCACTAACCCTATAAGGTGACCTAAGGGACAAGTCTAGAAAAGGCTTTAATAGTAAATTGTAATTAATTTAAGGTTTAAGGCACACAATCAACAGTTCGATTTAAATCTATGTATTTAAAAATTGCCATGAATCTTAATTATCGTTTTTCAATTGAATCACAAAATAAAGCATTTAGAAAGCGTGAATAAAACAACAACCTTTGATGTTACATCTTCTTTTTTTTTTTAATGCTGGGTGTTCACAGTTTAGAGATTCTTACACTTTCATAATAATATGTAATTGAAATTTCTTAGCTTCTGTATCACTTGAGGTACAGAAAATTTACAGTATCCCGTATCTATGTTTGATCTTGGAACACTTTTGAACGCGACTGTACGTGCATATCTGCTGCACAAATCTACCCTTGGGCAATCTCGCAGCGCGCTCTGCATGGCACGGTACCTACCCACTATGCCACTACCGCACCATATCTACTGCAGTATTCATACCAACCATGATTGCATTGCTATTTCACATAGCGTAGTAGTGTCTTCTTGTTGAGCGAGTTTTCGAGTCGATGACGATACGATGAACTCTGGTGTCAGAGTTTCTAAACCGCCTATTAGTATCAGATAACAGGTCTCTGACATGGTTTGTATAGCTACGCTATCACAATCGTGACTCAGTCTGCATTGACCTAACCAAACTGGGGAAATTCTCACTTTGTGTTCCCCCATGAGAATTGAACCCACGACCTCCGGATCAGGAGCCCGTGGCTCAGACCACTCGACTACGGAAGCCTCGTACAGAATGCTGACTATGCTACAAGAAAATCTCAGGTGAAGGTACCTACATCGTTCAAGTGCTGAAAAAGACATATAATCCGAGGGCAAAACCATTAACCAACCATACCACTTGTAACAATGTTACCATGAATTACATCACATTACACACACCATAATATCCAATTAGAAATTAAGTAATTAATATAATGTAACGCCAATCAATGCGAGCCATTCATTGAACAAAACAAACAAACGGATACACAAATAGAATAGAATGATCCGAGTCAAATAATGACTCTGTCGGTTCGTCTGTCGGTCACGTGACATCGGATGTACCGTGTCCGGTCACTGCGCTGGGCTTGGGCCCGATTGTTGACTTGTTGACCTAGGGCAGGCTACGGGTTACATACATACAATCACGCCTTTATCCATTATGGAGTAGTCAGAGTGCCAAGGACTTTAACAAAGGTCGTTCCGCCACGCCTGACAAGTTTTAAGGGTTATTTAATATAGAACTGTACCTACATTGCTGTAGTGACAGATTGTCAGCCCATTGTCTAAACTACAATACACTTAAACCCTGGAATACTTAACAGATTGAATAAAAAAAATAGCTAAGTTCAAAACAAAAATCTGTATTTTTCATAAGGTCACTGAATGCAAATTGATTGTTGACCTAGTGTAGGTCACAGGGTTGTATAGGTTTTAATGTTAGGTTAGGATCCAAATATCAATTAAATCTGTATGTGACACTAGGTTGTTATTAATATTTGATTTGTTGACCTAGGGCAATTCGAAATGTACGTATTTGATTTTAGGGTTACTGGTAGGTTAGGTAGGTCATATCAATTTGTAAAATATAGTGGAAATAATTGCTGGGTGGATGTTCTCTACTTTGTCTGTCGATAATATCTTATCATGAATTTTAGCTATAAAGAAGCTTTTTTAGGTTTTATTATTATTAACAGCCTAATATGTCCCACTGCAGGGCAAAGGCCTCCCTCTCCTTCCTCCATTTTTCCCTATCTTGGGCCATAAAGAAGCTTTTTTAGGTTTTATTATTATTAACAGCCTAATATGTCCCACTGCAGGGCAAAGGCCTCCCTCTCCTTCCTCCATTTTTCCCTATCTTGGGCCACCTCCGTCTAGTTGCGGTCGTGGGCATCTATCTCGTCTCTCCATCGTTTTTAGGTTATTGGGGGTTTATCTCTTAGCGGTCTACCAGAGGCAAATGGTAAATAATTCCGGCTGAACGATCCCACGCAAGCAATGGCATACATTGCGTTGCGAGCTCTGGCTTGCGTTGCTACCATTCTTCCACAGAAGTCAATCAAGCACCAAGCAGTTTGCTGTGTTCCGTCGAAGGCTTCATTGTGATCTTGCTGTATATTCTGTCACCTCTACACTGTCCCAATAGTACAAAATGAAACCCGTCATAAAATAAAAGCTTAAAAACCCGAAACTAAAAAACCGCAGAAATTAATTTTATTATAACGGTGTATCTGCAACTGACATATCGATACATTATTACCTTGCAACTAAATGGGCTAATTACGGCCAATAATTATATCAGATTCTATCAATTTATGGCGCTAACGATATTAGTCGCCGCAGGTTATGAGCATGATGAGAATTTGTAATTTATAATTACAACATAGATTAAAAAATCACAACCATATACTGTACAGGATAGGCTGCATCTCAACCGTCTAATAATAACAATTTTAGCCACGATGATGACTGCTAAATTATGATTTGGAATTTTCTTGAATGATGTCTTTATTATTCAAAAAAGCAAGAAGGCATCATAATTTCTGAATACTTGTTTCAAGAAGACATAAAACCCACGACTAGACATTAGACACAATTTGAACGAGCTCTAAGAAGGTAGAAGAGGCTCTTAAGGCTGACCTCTATCATTGGTGTACCTGTAAGCATCTGTAAGCCTGTAACAGGGAAATTTAGTGGGATATTCGCGAGACGACCCACGGACCCTTATCCTGTGCTTACACGTTAAGTTTTCATGTTTATGGCCCGGTAGCACGGTGAAGGCATTCGTACAGTGTAGGAGGGTATTCGAATGGCTAACATGGCTACAGAATTATCATACGATCCTAATGTTTCGCGGTAACATGCGCGACGCGATATGTGAAACATGGTCTTCTCTCTAGTTAATAGGAAGAATGAAGCGGTTTTCTAGTTCGACGATCAACAATGTACCTATCACTTAAGTATTGTGCAGCGAGCTCATGCTTAATTAGGCCCTGCTGGAAACAAGCGTATAACAAAATATTCTTCATCGATTCGAAGAAAAAACAGCAACAACGACAAATACTCGGAACAAAAACCCGACGACTATTTTTATCTCCACAGAGGGATCACACATGTTGAGGCGTAGTATAAAGCTGTTTACTGTGTCGGTGGTTAGTATACGGCAATGTGATGAGTCAGTGAATTGGTTACTCTACCCTTCTTTATTAGATGTTGGTGAATTTGGAATTGCGTGTTTCATTATACGCGTGTCTTCCTTCGCATGATACCGTTGAAACTTATTGCGTTACTCCAGAAATCTACAGAAATATGTTTCATTAGAGAAGGATAGCAGTTAGCTGCATATTATATTGGGAAGACTCTATGTATTATGCTATGTCGTGGAAATATTGTAGACAAGCTCACGTTTGTGGTCAGCCATTTCTACAGGTTTAAAAAAAACTTGTTGTTTCATAATCATAACTTCGTAAACAGAATTCGGTAGTCCTTGGCAATCTAAAGAAAAATAGTTTTAGATTCAAATTCTCGTGACAGAAATACATTAAATATTCTATCTTCGTGAATAAAGCCTGAACACAAATCAAATAGCAAAACAAATGTTCACTGCGATTCAAAAGTCAATTACCAATTCTATTCGAAAGTCGAATGCGCTCTAAAACCCCAGCGCTTTTCTTAACGTTTTCTTTTCTTCTACCACAGATAAAGAAACAAAAGCAAATCCCTCGGTCTAGCTAGACCAAAGTTGAGACTAGCTCAGGGTCTCAGCAACAGCTTTCTCCGAGCTAGACATTTTTCATAACCCCAATTTAATTTTACGTGCAATTTGTCTTAATTAGAACACAAATATTTTTAGCGCTGTAATCTCGAGCTCAAGAAAGCTGACAAAGGACGTACAGTCAACACAACAAGTAGTGGATAAAGTCCTTAATACAAAGACCAAGACTGCATCATTATGTAATAGTACTTTGAGAGCGACTGTATAACTTTTATATCTCGAAGGTGTAGGTTTTACTAGTCCAATACTACTTTTTATGAGTAAGAACATTGAGGTAAGTAGATACTTGCACCATGTTACAGACTATGAAATGAGACTACTTTTGCGTAAAGAGCATTTTCAAGTCGCAAATGTTTGAGCAAATATTCGTGTAAAATAAAAAAGTAAGTTCAACTTTAAGTGTATCGGCTCGCCAACAAATGCCTTTAAGGCATTTTTCAAATAGTCTGGCAAAGACGTAGATGACAGAAATAAATGCTTTTGTCAACTCAAGTTAATCTGAAGTGATATCAAGAATTGAAGATATATTTTAGATATTCGAGTAAAAAGTTAAAGAAAGTAATCAATTATCAATAGGGCTCCAAAAATACGTTTGAACTTTAGAAAAAAACCTTATATTTTACTTTCATTCTTTCTTACAAGTTCAACCAACATCTCTTCTACATTCGAAAGATATAGGACATAAAAGAAATGTCTCTGAATTTATTTCCAGTAGGTAGTGTAGTATGTAGGGTGGGTGTTGGTAACGGGACACAGAGCATTTATCCTGCTTAATTATGTAAGAGGGAACAAATCTAAGAGAATTGCGTGAGGCAATCCAGTGGGGGGCGCTCAGAGCGAGCGATTGTGTTCCATCAGAGTATCAGGCTTGTGTTGCTATACATGGATGATGTTGTGCGAGTTGTGAGAGATATCAGGTCTGTTTTCACAAATACAGAATTAACGTACAAATAAGTACGGTGAAATTTGATTAAATTGTTTTAAAGCGGATAACATCCTATTATCCATTTTGACGATCAAAAAATACAGATTAATTTTTATTTATTTATTTCTATTTTGACCTTTACTATACCTACTGTTTCTTAAGAATCACTAAACTTTCGCTTTAAAACTAATAAATAATACATAGATTACTCGATATAGTTATATAGAGCGGATGAGCTGACGGGGTGTTCACTGTTCATTTAGGTATAAAAATCGGGCACCTCATTCTGTGTTTTGGTACTTTTTAAGGAGGTCCTAGAGTACGTGTCATATCGATGTTGCAAATAAGTACTGTATTTTTTGATAAAACTAATTTAAAATCATAACAACTAATTAATTATTCAATAATTAGGTATTATTGTTTTAATGATAACATTAATTGATAATTCGACACGGTTTCCAAATACTAATTGTTTGTTCACTGATTTGTTTAATTAATTGTTAAACATTAAGCAACTTTTCGGCAATAAATTAATTACTAACCACTTGTAATAATTATCAACTTCGCTCGTAAAGAGTATCTATGTTTTACTAGTTATAGGTAGGTACGTAGTTTTCCCTAGATGTTGTTTTCAAAATTCATGTCGGTAAAGATAATTTAGAAGTACCTAAATAAATTGGTTTATCTACAATTGGGAATATGTAGAATGTAGTGCAACTTTAACTACATGAAATTTAAAACTATTTAATAGACATAATAGAAATCGCCTACGGCTCGAAACTTTACTAACAATACCTGACCTATCAACCAAACTAAGAGAAACCTGAAAATGCGATATGAAATCCAAACCATTTTTGCCAAGTGGAAATCGAATCCTTAACCTTCCGAAGTTAAAACCGCTAAGCTAAACCACATAGGTAGTAAGCGAACAGTAAAGACGTTACTCACAGGGCGTAGTGCGGACAAACCGACATTATCTATTCATGTTATTAGCGAGCTTGTTCCACGCTGCGGTTGCAAATTCCTGAGTAAAGTCAAATCTATGAGTAACATTAGTACAGCCGGCTACATGTTTTTATGGACTCTTAAATACAGCGTTCGGCAAAGGATGTTTTTCTGAATTTATTTTTGCTGACCGTTGGAAAACCAAATGAAACCAGCTCAGCTGAATATGAGCTATATTAAAGGGTAAGGATAGGAAAAGATTAGAATTCTAATGTAACAAGTATAAAACTAGTACAAAGTTTCAGTTGCCTCAGAGCATTTCCACCACGTCTTACAAATGTTAAGGATCATTTTAGAATATTTCGCGTATCCTTGTGATAGGACGAACTGAAATTTTCGTTTATATCTGACTTCTACAGTTTTCATTTCGGTGAAAATTCTAATATTAATTTTTGTAAAATAAATGTTGGAACATTATATTTTTACGGCTGGCAACCCTATCACGCGGATAGCAACAGTAGCGTTAAAGGACATAGGAGTAGAGTCGCTTGTTGACTTAGCGAATTGAATCCGCAGTGTCGTTTGAAATGTCGATGGAAGTCAACAAGTTGTAGCGGGACGAGCAATATTGTACACTGGGCGTTTTTCCACTAGACGGCACGTCCACGGCAACGGCAACGGCACGGTATCGTAGAAGATTATAATGTATGAAAATCAATTAAATATATGACATGCTGTTCCACTTGGCGGCACGGCAACGAGAGCACGGCATTGATTCCCACCGATATAGGTCGCTGGCCTAGGAAAAACAGAGATACAGTTTCGTTATCGTGCCGTTCCCTTGCCTTCACTAGACGGCATAACAGCCATTTGCAAGTCCAGTTTACTTTTTATATCATACGACCATGTTTGACTTAGGGAGATAAAAAAACTTTATGTACCAGCTTTTTGTGATTCTGGGTATACTGTAAAAGCCAATACAGGGATTTGATTGTTTCAGTGTATTTAGGGGATGAGTGACAACCAGTCTGCGTCTGCAGCGAAAGACAATTTTACTCGTACGTATCTGAAATGCCCATGCAAATGCAATTTGTCAGACATGGCGAAAACGGTTTTAAATATGCCGTTGACTATGTGCTTACCCTGGAAGAGTTCAGGCGTTATTTTATGTAAGTTACTCAAGAGTACTAAACATAAGTTAGGGTTAACTTAACGCAAGAGAAACTATAAAAAAAATCCTGCTATTTTTCCTCCGATGCCACCTAATAGTGTCGCGCAGGAAATAGAATGTGTTTGCTCATGGAATTGAATCTGCTCACATGTTTGAAAGGTCCCTGGAAGTCAACAAGTAACAGTATGGCTGACGTCATAAAACGAATCAAGTGTTAGTATAGGTATAGGTTAGGTATATATAGACTATAATAACTTCTCTCACATTACTGAACTAAGGTTTTGGCCTTGGTTCGGTTCTTGATTCTAGATTAAGTCACAAGAGCTCACCCAATCAAGATTTCTGACCTAATTCTCTGGCATAAAAAAAAACCATTAGTTTGCTCGCAACGCTTCAAACAAAACAGTCTTTTAAATTAGGTAAATATTTGGAGTACTTTAATAGAAAAATACTGAACATTAATATTATGTCAAGAGCATCTCTTGATATTTGTGTGTTATTTTTGTAAAACTGTCGACGTTTAAAAAAATCATCAAATAAAATATATTCTATGTTTTCCTAATTATGCAATTATGTGAAGTTAGACCGAATCAAAGCCGCCGAATGTACTTTAAACTTGCTACCAACAAATGACTCACTAAGTGACTAAGTTAGTTCCAAATATAGAGAGTATTACAAACTTAGCAACTTGTTAATGAGGCCAAATCAATCCGTTGCTGAACTAGATACAACTCCCTCTGAATTGACATGTCTCCTACATACTAACAATTATCAAGGAAGGTTATTTATATTATTAATATTACTTAATTAATATGGAGTTTGTGAGAAATTTAGAATTTTGTACCTAATTACCGGATATAGCCACATCAGCAATTCTGCTGCTCGGCTATTATTAAATAATAATAATAATTACCTAGTATTGGATATCAAATTGTCGTCTGTATTTTGTAAATCAGAGTGTACACGGTTTGGTTGACTTTATGGTCGCATTTAATGTATAGCTTGACCAGATTAAAAAGACCTACCACGGGCTTATGGACCTCCCATAATCCCTACTCTATGGTAGGTCTTTTTAGCTACTGGACAGGGTATATACCACCAAACCTTGAAATTGACATTTCTTAAACGAATTGACTCAGTTTAGATTCCTGTGGTTTTAGCTGCACAAAAGGATGAATCACTAAATTATTTATTTTAAAATATATAGGCGACATTTTGTAGTAAGTATTTTTTAAAAAGGTACAGTAGGTACATAACTGAGAATACGATATTCATAAGACGTATTTACTCTGAACTCCTCATCTTGGGCCCTACCGTTCAGTAATAATAAATTATATCAATATCAGTTTTAAATTCAAATTTCATTTCTCCCTCCAATATTCTCCCAACTAAATTCATACTTCGGCTTCTTAATTTCATTAATTTTCCGGTTCAAAATGTCATCAGAAATTCACCCTTTGCAAGCTGGAGAAAGCGTCAAATCGTTCGGTCGATGACATTTTTACACTTGAACCCTTCTACTCCTTAGGGAGCAAAATTGGAAAATCCTGGGGAGTAACCCCTTTCTTTTGAGAACAGGAGGTTTTAATGGGACTTGACAGTTTTGAGTCTGAGTTTTGGTGTGAAGGGATGGTAATTGGAAGAAAGCATAAAAATCTACTTTATTCACCATTTTTGAACCAAATAAAACACTTCTTTCTGTGTAAACTCACAGTAGGTAAACCCGTAACTGTTTTGAAAAATAAAATATCTACTCTCATGATGGTCTAAATTTAACTGAACTAAAAGAATTAGGTTAAGCCCCCTGGGTTTCCGATCCCTTAAAAACACGCGGAAAAATACGTCCCGAAAACAAACCCGATCCATTGCGTAATCCCAGTGCCTGAAACCTACAAAGTGAAGAAAACAACTCGACCAATTTAAAAAGATTACTTCCACCGACATATCTGTATGCATGAGGCGGCCTTCCGAATATTGTCACCCTATCAGGGACACTTTGCTCCCGCGGCTTTGCATAATTTAGCTGTAAAGCGACGCTCATTTGATGACGTCACTCGCATCCACTGCGATTAGTCGCAGCAGTGTCGACTGTCGACTGGCTAATTCCTGTCTGTTGGAGTTCAGAAGTTAGATGTCTCTTGAGTGGATGCCAGTTCGGCGTTTGCTGACGCTGACGCGTAAACCTCGGATTAGAAGTTGGTGTACCTACAGATAAAAACGTTGCAACGCATAGCACCAGATAATAAAATAACTTCTCTGTGATCTAGTGGTTTGAGCATTGGGCCTTTTATCCATAGAGGTTGGTTCGATCGTCCTAAGTAAGATTGTCCTCAATTTGATTAGGACAATGTAGGCTCAATCGCCTGTTTGTTTGACAAATAAGATGATGATTCCGTGTTATAATTTCAATTAATTGTCCTGCGAACACGACGTCAGGGTTTTAGAGAGTTAAATAAAAAATTGCTTAAAACCGATACGATATTATTTTTACTCAATGAATATCAACTAGGTTATACTGCCGCACAATTTTAAAACACAGTAAGTACGTTTTGGTAGTTCGCTGCAAATCGCAATTTAAGTTTTTATTCTTATTTTTTTGGTCACGCTCTTATTTTTAACATTTACAAAAGAAAAAAGCACTTTTCTAGTAAAGAAAATTAAGCAGATTATGATTTTAAAAATAAATAGATGATTTTTTCACATTTAAGGGGTAATTAGACGTAAAAACAATTTATATTACATAAACAATCATAATAAATATCAAATATCCTACGCAAAAACGCAGTGAATGCTGTTACTTACTGTACTTATACGTAGGAAGAGCCAATACTGTCTACAGTGAGATCACTTACTGCATTTATAGTTTGAGACCTAAAGAAAATAAGGATCTTTAACCTTGACTTTAGTGCAGTGACTAAGAAGAAACGATGCATACTTTGATTTTAAATTAATAAGTTTCCTCTCAATATCCTTACAAAATAATAAAAATGAACGTGTTGGGTTTATAAATTGAAAGGTCTACCTTCTTTGAGAGGTTTTTACCAATTTTAAGTTATTTAATTTAAAATTTGAAAATTGAAAATTGTAGGATGTTTCGGGTAGTGTCTCTGTTAATAACCACATTGAATGGTTTAAAATCCACTAAAAATACAATGTTTTTCATAAATCAAATGGCCTTTATTGCGGAATAATTTTTCTTGACAGACAATCAGGTTTCTTTCATGCTGGATTGGAAACTATAGAAAAACGTAGAATGTTCCAGCTACCCTTCTTCCAGGGCATGCTGTAGAAGTCAACAATAGGCGATAGGCTGACATCCTGTCTTAAAGCGATACAAATGCCCTCAATATTTTGTCAGACGTGACTAAAACGCATAGAATAGGCATTTCACGCTCTATCCTAGCCTACCCCATAAGGAATACAGGCGAAACTTCACGTAGGTATGTGATTAATTGACAAATACTTAGATCTTACATGGTGGACTGGGAGTGATAGAAAAACATAGAATGTTCCAGCTGCAACTTCCGAGCCTGCTGCAAAAACCAGCTAAGGCGTTCATTTAGGCGATGGGCTGACAACCTGTCACAACAGAAATATAAAATGCTATCTTAAACAACCCCCAAAACTTGTCAGACGTAGCGAAACGAGTTTGTTTGGGACGTTGACGCAGTGACTACCCCATTAGGGATACAAGCGTGATAGAACAGATTACTTATGAGCGCAGCAGCGGGGCGCCCAGAGTGATAGTATGTATTTTATGTATGTATGTGTATGTACCTGTCAACGTTTTGTTCTCCATGGAAATATTGTACCAACGATATCCGAATCGGGAGCTCAACGCTCAGACCACCATACCACGCAGTCAGTATGTCAATTATTAACAACATAATGAACTAATTCCATGCTGGACTGGGAGTGATAGATAAACATAGAATGTGCCAGCTGCATCTCCTCCCGGGCATGCTGTAAAAACCAGCTAAGGGATTCTAGGGTTTCAGTATTGTAATTTAGGCGATGGTCTAACAATCTGTCACTATAGCAATAAACAGATCTATCTGGAATAACCCACAAAACTTGTCAGCCGTGGCGGAACGACCTTTGTTTAGATCGTTTACGCTCTGCCTACCCCATTAGAGATAAAGGCGTGAATATATGAATGTATATATGTATGTATTTTAGAAATAAAACAAAAAAAAATATATATGAAAGAGAGATCTCTCAGAAGATCTTGAAAATAAGTTTAATTGCAGACTTTTAATAAACAGTTGTAAAATAAATAAGTAACACAGTAAGTCGTCGTCGTCGTCGGCGTCTCAGCCGATAGACGTCAACTGCAGAACATAATCCTTCATATAGCATATCCACTATGAGCAGTCTAGCGCTTTCCGCATCCAGCAACTTCCTGCGGCCTTCACCAGATCGTCGGCTCACCTGGTGGATGGTCTACCGATGAGTTTGCGGAAGTTCATACAATTTCATATAACGAATTTGGATGCGTCGCGAGCGGCGCGTGCGGGCGGCCCAGTATGCGTTCACCTTTAAAAGAAAGTGCAAGAAATGTGTTGTTTCTTTCTAACATATGAAGGTCTAATTAGCTCCTTCTCGGTTCCTTACGATATTTTAAGGTTTAAGTAAAAAAAATGTGTCCCTTAGCATTAAAGTAAGTGCCACTCACTGCATTTATGCTAAGGATTTCTTTGAAAAGTTATTTTCTCAGGTACAAATAAAATGTATTTGTTGCACTTACTGCGTTTATACCTAGTTTATTCTATATTCGTCTTATGATTTTCTTTATTTACTTTGCAGTATGATCACTCACTGTGTTATTGTTATGCATATGCGACTTTTAAATGAACATACTGCATTTATGGCTGATTTTGGCTAAATTTTTTTTTGTTTGTAGACGAGATAGCGAAAAACGGGTTTTTGATTCGGGAAGATAAAAATTTTGTGATTTCAGAAATATAATAATCCGAAAATTGAAAAAATGTACTTACTGTGTTTTAAAATTGTGCGGCAGTATATTCTGCTGTGAACCGATATAATCTGTTCCTAAGAGTTATTGATCCGAAGCAATCTGATAAATTCTGCATTGACCTGGATCCTCGCAGCGGAAAACAAAATGTCTTCCCTCATGAGTAATTCCTGCTGGGAATTGGCAGGTTTCCGAGTGCATTAAGAAAATGGCATGTTCCTAGGCTTTATCTGTATGTTGTATATAGGGTGTTGCGAATCGTTGAACCACATTGTTTCGCCCAGACCTATGGACCGTTCGATGGAATGATTTTTCGCGCGTTGAGAATGCGAAACATCTTGCAATGAATAGAAATTGATTGAAATCTCTGATTGAAATATCGAATATCACTGAGTAAGAATAAGAAGGTATTACCATTCCTTACGATAACGTTCGTAAGGGTAATTCGACAGTATATTAAAAAATGTTAATAACGGCAACAAACGTATGATTTTTTAAGGAGAATTGATTATTATTTTCCCCAATACCCTGTGTGTCGCATATTTATCACAGAGTTTTATGGTGAAATTCGAAATCGCGCAGATCTATTGGCTGCGGAGATAATCTGAAATATTGGTCTCTCTCTGCAGCTCCACGTTCAATGAAGATTCTTTTAATCGGAAGTCTGAACGGTCTTTGTCTTTCGCTGGAATCGCAGAGAGTAAAGTTATGTCTTCCTAGTTATTATCTTAAGACAAGATGGAACTAAGATTTCAAAAATACATTTTCCCTGAATGGGAACACAGAGTTTCAACATTTTAATTTTGGGGAGGCCCATGTCCAGCGCAGTGGACTGTGTTGTGGCGATGATTTTAATTATTATTGGTAATATTTTTGTATAGTACTCGTAGATACAGATTGCTCCACACGACGGAGAAGATCTGGCCAAACGTCATGAAATCCGATATGGAAGAAAACGATCTTACACCAGCGGATGCTGAAGACCGGGTAAAATGGAGTAGAATAAGCCGGAAAGCGGACCCCTGTATTAGGCCGGGAAAACGCTGGGCAGAAGAAGCAGAGTAGAGACATGAAGGTTGTCATTGTCAGCCTTTCACATAATTCTAACTTCAGTTTTACAATATGTGCGGATAAAGAGCAGCAGCTGGTATATTTTTTTGCTTTTTGCTTCTAGGCTGATATACAAAAACCTAGCAAATACCTAGATTAGGTACCGTGACTCTCAGAGCATGGAGTTTATGGAGTCAAGTGTTGCCTTGACCTCTCACCACCACTAACTCAGCATCAGACAACTAACTCCTCAAATTCAGTTACCGGCTGCACCTTGCGAGTTCCACGAGTTTCAATTTCCAGCCCAAGTTTCATATAGCCCCTTGGGAGGCGCGTGTCGTGTTGCCTTAATTAAGGTGTCATAGGAGTGGTGACACCTGGTCGGTGTACATTGACGACATGACGGATTTCGTTTGGTATTGGGAGAGGGTGATGACCTTAATCTGTGTTTGTTTCTATTATCATATCAAATATAAATAAGTAAGGAACAAGGAGAAAATTCTGTATTTTATTTCACCTTCTTTTTGCGTGTTTATATTTGGAAGACTTGATTTGTCTCCACTCTTATTTGCATCACAACATAAAATGTTACTTTATTTATGTTTAATATTTATATTTTTGACTGTCTGTGATATTTATATTTGCGCTAGGTGAGACTCTAATGTATAATGTCGTCCATATAAACACACTTGAACTTGATTTTCATTTTTTTTTGTTTAGGTATTACCTATACCGGCCATACCCAACGGGTAGGTATATTTTATGTCTTCATCAAATTTGCCAATCTACCTGTACCTGTACATATTGCCATATCATTTGCCAGTCGCTCTGACTATTCAATGAAAACTTAACAATACGGAGAACAGACACTACACACAGCTTACACCTCGTCTTCACAAGACGCAATGGAAACTAAACCTCAAAGACTCCATTCACACCACACGTCGGCTGGAATCCATTGTTTTAATGTAGTCTTGTACGTTATGCCATTATTACCAAGGAAATGAATTCTGTACAGAGACGAGACACTCGTATGGAGATGTGCTCATTTCGTAGGCCTGTTACGTTGAAGGGTTGATAATGTGCGTTCTCGGTTTTAGGCAAAGATTTGTATTTGGTTTTGGGAAGGGAATTGTAATGGATATGAGTTATACGAGGAAAACGATATTAATTTATAAGTACAGAGTTCTGTGAAGATTCTGCCTTTTATCTCAACCATACTCATTATTTAGCTAAAAGATATATTACTTTGATGATATTATTACATGTTTGATTGTTTATTTCAGCTAATTTGATGGACCGTATTTTAATACTGTAAACATTATAGGTACTATACCTAATTACCCTTTTTAGCCATAACAGGTATCGTCCGGATGAGCTTACTCCATCGTCGACTCTATCACTGTCACCTCTAGAGTAAAGAGCAAACCTATTTAAACAAAAAAAAAAGAAAAAGAAATATCTACTAGCCAAAGCTTCAGAAAAAAAAAAAAAAAAACAACTAGTAGAAAAGGTATAAATCAAAACAAGTAAAACACTTAAACATGCCTCTTCCGTCATTGACGACAACCGTCCCTCAAGACAGGCGTCTATAAAACCGATATAAAACTTGCAACCTACTAACAGGCGCCCTAAGGAACATAAAGTCCCTTCAATAGGTAACGAGCATGAAGGGACTAGCTCAGAAGAAATGAGAGGTAGAAATTACTTGAGATTCAGATTTACTAAAGTTGTAGGTATAGAGAATTCAAAGATTTAATTGTTAGTGATCTACCTACATAATCGACTTATGCTGCGATAAGCTTTAATTTTAAAATCTTGACACAGTATTTAAAGTTTTTGAATTTAAATATCATTATGATGAAAAACTCCTCTACACTTTGAAACTCTTCGAATGTTATAACGCAAGTACGCAAGAGACGAATGCCAGTTATGTAAAAGACTGGATTTAAAATAAGAAAAGAGTTAATAACATTTTTAAACAAAAGCACCTATACATACTCGTATAAAACTCGAGAAAACCTACAACTGCACCAGTTAAAAATATGAAACAGAATGAAATAAAAATAAGCGCTGCGGAAATTCCTAGCACAATCCTCAGTTGGCAGGAGAATTAATATTAAATTCTCGAAACTAGATAAACCTCAAGTTGCAATCTAGAACAGAAGCCTGCGAACATAAACGGATAACTCCGTGTCAAGTCGAGTTAAACCTCTGGTTAAACCCGTATGTGTAGGTAAACCTAGTGTTTCTCACTTCGAGTGCTAAACTGTGTAGGTATGCTAAATACTCTAACTGTTCTCGGAACAGTGCCATTCACGCCGGTAGGTAAATAAACCTTTGACACTGGGTGTATCTATTCTGTTGTGGTTCTAGGTAATAGTCGCTAAATTTGTGATAATCACTTCATGAATAATTAAAAACTATAAATGTCTGTCTTTAAGTAGTTGGATTTTCATGATTAGGGTGTGGTATCGATTAGATTTTACGATGACATAAACATTTTATTTTTATTTATTTTGAACAAATCAATCAAAAATATATGTGGTTTAAGCGGAAAAAAAGAAGACGTGATTAGATATTCTTTCATGATAATACCTATAATAGTTATCATTCACGTAATCATGTCACTTCTACTTTTCCAACATCTATGGGGAATAAGACCCTTGTCGATTCGTACGAGCGGTTTGATTAGTATGATTGTTGTGGACGAGAGAGTGAAAGTATGAAAGCGGAGTAATGGCGTCGCTACAGTGACGAGAAATCAAACAGAGTCGTGGAAAATTTGAAAATATTGAGAAAGTATTTATGAACCACTTGATTGGAAGATGAAAAACGTTGTTATTTTTTCCATTAATGATGCTTGGAATTTTAGAAATGCCTAATAGGACACCATTAAGAAAATATAATGTAAAAGTTTGTCAATGATTAAACGAATTCTAATACAAATTATATATCCAACTAAGTTTTATGAAATATTCAGAAAAGATCTAGATCTAGAAAAATAAAGTTTGGATATGAAGGGAAAACTAATTTTTGGTGTTGACGTATAGTAATAATTGTAGGTACCTACGTTACTATTTGTTTCAAAAAGCATTCATTCGAAGGTAAACAGATGTATTAATTTCTAGTGGTTTCGTAAGTTGGCACTTTTAACAATTTTCTGGTGATAAAATTTTCCAAGAAAACAGAAGCCACTTCTTTTGAATATTGCGTTTCCAAGTTTTCTTTTACAATAAAAAAGGGTAAGTTCTCGAAGTATTTTTATAAGAATCTTACGGAGTATTTTCACAGACTTTCTAAAATTTATTTAAAATTCTGATAGAACTTTGAACACTTCTTAGTGGTTGAGCTTTGGGTTTGCTCTATTTTTTATTCGCTGCGGTTCGTTCTAGACCGGAGGTGACGTTTTCGTCATTAATTGTATTAAACACAGCACAGCACGGTTGGCATAAAGCCTCTAACACTTTATCTCGCTGCCTTTGATAGTGGTCGTCATCGTTACACAAACCATGACAGAGGCCTATTAGTTATGCAATTGGGCAGAGTTGAAATCTCTGCCACGAGGGTTCATCGCGTCGATCGTCGAGCCAAAAAATCTCACTCGAAATAAGAAGAATAATCCTTCGAGTCCCGAAAGAGCCACACAGAAATCTTCGTACGACCCGAAACGTATATGTTAATCCTCAGAGCATATTTCCAGGCAGTTTTCTTTATGTTGCTCTTTTCCAGACTTTAATACGATATGAGCTTAACGAAATTCCTCCAACGTTGCATCCCGCGAGTGTACTAAACTAACCTACTATATTTACGTGCCTCTGTGGAAGCAATTTTAAACTCTTTTGTCGTTTTAAACCAGCAGCTTCTTATAGGAGGTCATCAATTCGATCAGTATGGATATAGGCAGAACCCTAAAAAACTTAGAATAGCTGCAAAACATAAGTGATAATGTAATAATAATTGCTTTAAAAAAAGTGCTTACATATTTTAGAAAACTATTGAATTTATTATGTTCTTAAGTATAAAAAGTGGTCTTAAACAGAGATGATTAAAGGCTTAATACACGACAATTT
The DNA here is from genome assembly GCA_029255725.1 of Scrobipalpa atriplicella. NCBI lineage: Eukaryota > Metazoa > Arthropoda > Insecta > Lepidoptera > Gelechiidae > Scrobipalpa > Scrobipalpa atriplicella. The sequence continues at coordinate 40,715 of JARACY010000832.1, forward strand.
AACATAACCCTATTTTTTATATTTAAGCGGGGTATAGGATTAAATTTTACTCAGGATTCTATGAGCAGATTTTAGTCCTTTTATTTAGTACTTTAAATCAAACCTGACATTTACATGCGAAACCCAGTCGTGTACTCCGTGTACATTACATACCTGAAACAAAAATAAAGACAATATTTAGTACCTAGAACTTGATAATCTTTCTAGAAAATACTTTATACCTCACTAGAGACGTCTCTAGCGTAGGTACTCCGTTACACTAAAGAAATATAAAACCTTTTGGATAAAATATCTTTTAAAATACAAACTGACTGACGTAGAACTGAAGTAAAATGTATTGTTAAAATGGAAATTCAAGCCAAAGAAGAAAGTGAAGAGATATTGATTTCTACAGTTTTAGTGCTGAACAGAGAATAGACAACTGTGAAATTATATAAAAGGATTTTATAGAACAAAGACCTTTCTAAAACAATAAAAGCTTTATGGCTGAATCGTCGGATAACTCAGCAGTAGGTAACAGTTTCTACTGTTCAAAATTTTTCGACTGATAATAGACGTAATGATTGTGTGCATGAAAACGACATGTCCACGGTACCCATATTCGCTGCAACGATTTGTCTCGTGACAATCTTTGACACATACGAAAAGCTTCGTTCGTATTTTTATAGTTCTGTGCCTATAACTTTTTTAGATCAAAACAAGTTTTTATATTTATCCATGATGTAACATTCTATAAACGGCAATATCGCAACTTTCCGAACAAACATAGATTAGTAAATAGAGACATTCCCCACTATTTTATTTCCATTATTGGAAAAGTTTCCGCTTGCATTCGATGCTGAATGCAACATTTCAAATATTCCTTCATATCTGCACATCTCAATATTCCAGTACATTCTGCGAGGGTGCAACCCTCTTTGCTTAGGTCTTGACTTATTGTGAGGAACCCTTGGCTTACCCTACAAACATTGCAAGGGGGTTTCCACCTACACTTAAAGGTACAAAACTGAGGGTAGTTCGAAATTTATCGCTATCCGTGTGCACTTATTCGCCACTTAGGGACCGGGGGTCAGTTGCACTGAGGCTAAGTTATATTAGCTCTTGGAGTTTGGACGAAAGTGCTTTCAAAGTTCTTTTGGGAGGTAAAAGTCTTATGTAAACAAGAATTTTCCAATATCTGAGTATATAAAGGTACTTATTTATTTATTCGAGAGTTATGGCCTTCTGAGATGATGAAACTCTAAAATATAATTTATTCTTAGGTTTCAAAATATGATTTATCTATTTCTCTTTTAATTGCTCTTGTTCGTAATATCTTTCTAAATCATCACTATTTTACCTCAGACTTCGGTGGCAATTTTATGAAATAATTTCAGTGTAGCCCACATACCATAACTATCGTAAAGATATTTTAATTATCGGCTTTATGGTTAAAGTCAGACAGTAAACGTTTAACTGCCTCTTTAAACTTCTTCATCTAGATAGCGAGTTTAATTTATCTTAGCTTTCAGTTAATTGATTCAGCTATATTTTATCTTTATATCGAGGTCTATAGTGATTGGAGCGGTAAATTTTTCAGGGTTAGCAAATTAGCCTTTTTCCAATATCATAAAGGAAACTAAATTAACTAGGATAATTCAGCGCTTTTTTGGTTTTATTTCCGTACCTAATGAGTTATCTCCAGTGGAAATGTTCTACTGTGGTAAAAAAACCCAATTATTTTTATTCTAGATAAAAGATTAACAAACATACGCCACTATCCTTAGGATATTAAAACAAGTTTTTTTCAGTAGTCAAATACCTAAGTCAAATAAGGCAATTCAAATTTAACACGGTTGGTTCAATATTCGTCTCCGTGAAAGCTCTCAATTTTCATTCTTATTATTTTTCTTTCACGACATTCATCATTTTAAACTAGAGAGTTTTTCCACCCACATTTTGTGCAAATTGCCCCGCGATTATGTGTACGAACTAGGCAACTAATGATGTGTTTTATAACGATGAAAGGAACTTCATACACAAATATAAACAAATATATCATACCTTCTTTCATATTTTCCGGGGGTCGAATAAGGAGAACTCACTAGGGAGAGTTTGTGGATTACCGGATCCTTTTTATGTTATCTATACCACCTCTATGCAATTTTGATATTTGCTCTTATTGAGTTAGAATACAAAGATGAATGGATAGAGATCAAAGATAGCATGGCATACAAAAGATATGATTAGTTGTATTGTCGAAAAATAAAAAATAAAATCTTCTTGCCAATCTTGGTTGAGTTAGCAATGACTTAGGCACTCGTAATAAGTAAAACGAAATAAAATGTAAGGCAAACTTTTCAGACTTTTGAAATTAAGGTATTTAACGAACCAATAAGTAGGTAATTCAGCTAAACACTTTTCAGCATGAAATAAACTTAAAAACTAGTTAACGAAACTTAATTAAGGAGCCTTCAAAACGATTAACATTCAAAACTTAAGCAAAGAAAACTTGAAATTAACTTCAAGATAAATAACTTCACCGCAATTATTATTCGTAAGCGCTTTATTAATATTAATTAACTAGCATACCGCCTGTGGTTTCACTCGCGTTAATTAAGAATATTCTTGCGGCTAAAAGTTATTTTTGAAATGGTTATTCGTTGATGGTTATTTTGTAAATTCCTAGGCAATCTACTGGTGCAAAGTTTGGATGTAGATACCATAACCATAATCTTAAAAATCAAAGACTACGTAAACATAGGTGTATCAGGGCTAAAATGGGTGCCACTACAGTTGTTTTATCTCACGACTGCTTCTAAGCCTTATTTGTGGTTGTACGTACAGACACACGCCCTTGTGTGCCGAACTACCTACCGATTTACTCGCGCCGAACTCACGCACACTAAGGCAATTTTCCGGTAGGTCTGGTTAAAGATCTGTACGTACCTACCTAATAAATTGTCTATCTCGTGTGTTGCGCAACAGAAGCTAAATTTCAAAATTCATAACACTTGTTATAAATAAATTATACGTATCACCCCATAATAAGAACTCGTGGCACGATTATTTTTTAAACAATTACACACGATGACATTGTTAGCGTATCACGACAATGTATGCAGGTAGAATACATTAAAAACATGAGCAAGCAAGAGTACGGATTGTAAAAAGGTAAGGTTCCTTACATAATTTCTTTTGATATCTGTACCTACTGTACGTACGTCTTTCATCTTCGGGAGGGCACGTTGACGTTGCGCGTCGCGTCGGTAAGAATATTTTATCTTTTTGTTTTAGGGTAAAATACCCAAAGTAGTTATGGTAAAAATTTCTACGTTAGCAATAAAACCACCCATGTTGTAATTTTCTTTGAGTATCAGTTGTATCTTTATCTTTTCTTATTAAAGCAAACGAAACGAATTTTTGTGTTCAGAAGCCTCACCCAAGGATCTCTAAACGTTGAAATCCAACTCCAGCTCGTCAGCACACAGGGCACGTATCACCTGACCAGATCAAGTGGACCCTCCATTATTTTGAGAGCAGTTGACTAATGTTCCCGATGAGACGTGAGCCGGGGGTCTGATGGACCTGGTTTCCAAGTGCGATAGTGCAGATGGACGAAGTTGCTTGGTGTTTGGTTACTGTAATCTGATAAGTTATTATTAAATTACGTATGGGTTAGATTGGTTCGGAAATTAATCGAATTTTGTTAGAACTTAGAACTTGCATTGTCCTAGCTATCATGTGTTTCATAATTATAATTTGTGTTGTCGCATTATTTCGATGTTGCTGCTAGCAAATAGCAGTTTTGCCGTGTTTTTGAGTTTTACTTATTACTACGATTGTCATGAGTTTTACTTTATTGCTGGACTCGGATCGATAAAAACTCAAAGCGTACCACCACCTACCTGTTCCTCTTCTTCGACCTTATTTAAAATTTATCTCATAGTTTCGATATAAGTAATTTAATAATCCAATACTTGACAATACCTAGGCCATAAATGTACAGAATCATAACTGTACACAAACCAAGCAGTAATCTTCAGTGGACAACCGCTGTATAAGTGATCACGATCTCTGCAATGGCCAGATCATATCTGGAGTGGATTTATTCCTACAGTTGGCTCTTGTCTACAGAATACTGGCTGTAACCGGTTTTAAGGAGAAGCCCTGAATGTTTTTAAAGGTAAACAATGTTTTTAATTCCAGGACCAACTAAAGCCACAGATAATATACAGGGGGTAAGGGACGAAGGGGCCAAAATAAAACTACCAAAAAGGATACACCCACGATACACCTAAATACGAAAGAGCTAAAAAATTTACGTTCCTGATTCAGTTTTCACGAAGTCAAACATACTTCACATAGGAATAATAACAGACTATTTCAAACGCGCTCTTTTGCTCTCCATTTCTCACAAACTAAAAGAAATTCTAACAAAGCATAGCCTTAAAAGGATCCACAATACATCGCCGCACTAAAACATGCCACTTTAATCCTAATGGCCTTACAACAAAAGCCATTTTCGTAAACATACGACTGCGAGGAGATAGCCCCTGCCTATTCATATAATACATTGTAATTGGACGTAGAGTTTTGGCGTCATTTAAATAGGATTTTGTTATAAGCTAAGTCTAGCCTAGATTCTTTATAGGATTATAGGTCCTAGGTCACTGAACCTGATACATTTGAGGGTGAAACTTATAATGCCGTGTTATCCTACCTAGTTAATCAAAAATGTGTTCTAGTACCCTATGACGTTCTCGAAAAGGGTGTTTTTAAAGGGAAGGTACGTTATGGTCTATTTCTGTTACACAAGTAGTAGTAGGCCTAATTAGCTTACTGGCTTGCGAGTGGATATGTATTGATAGCGAAAAGGTTCAATGTTGAATGTTGTTATAACTACGACATGCTAACTTCTTAACAAAAATATTTAGCTTCATTTATGTAAAGTTTAAAATTTTTAATTTCTAATTTTCACATTCTGGTCGACGATAGCTAACAAAATAATGAAATAAAAGCAAATAATTTAAAGCTACATTTCCAGCAATAACATATTTAAGTATTTTATTACGTGCAGAATTGTGTATCTTCTGTGAATAAAACTTTATAAGCTTTTCATTTCAGCGTGAAATACCAGGTTCATGTTAAGGATTAGCAAATTTCAGCAGCAAAATTATAATATATTCCTGAAAATAAGATAATATATAATGGTTATAACGTGCTATTTATACGATAATGTGTTTCAGTATACAATTTTTTGAGGATAACATTATTAAGTATCGTAGCTAAGCATGTGCGATTTGAAAACTTTGGCAGCTGGGTGCGGGTGACTTACCTGGCTGAAGCCTTATCTAGGATTGGATCGGGTTTCCCTTCTAGTTTGCGTAGGTCAGATGGCAGCCGCTTGTGTAAAAACCAGTATTCTTGTTCGATTCCCTAGATTAGTTAGCCGACTCCAAGATATTTGGGATATGGCTAGGGAGGTGATGTGATGAGTTTAATATTATTAAGACTATGCAAAAGCATTAGCAAAGATTCAGCTTCCTGTGTTACATAAATAATCTGAAGGAGCTTGCTCCAACATTGTGTATATTCAAATCATAGCGTAACTTATCGTAGGTATGTATTTTCTCCGATAAACTAACAAACTAGGACTTGTTTGCACATTATTAAAACATGTACTAAAACATCACCAACGTTTCATAAATTAACTAAAATATCAAAGTTATATTTCAGCATAATAAGATGAAATTTGAGAGTCTAGACTCCAGCACAGCCACGACAGGCATTGTAATATTTAATGTTACGAAGTCAGTCTATTTTCTTTAATAAATGAGTGTAGTTAATAAAATATGCCTAAAATTTAAAACAAGCGCAGACCAATTTTCTTCAAATATATGCAGAACATTGTGCAGAACGCTCTGCATAGCAACAAAAAGGTAAATTCTCATTTGCAACTTTGACCATTTGCCCTCAAACCGCTCCAAACAACCAAATGCTCAGCCATCTTGGATTCTTGACCCCGGCTAAGTGCACAGCTGGCCCTAATTGTCGTTAATTCAACATCTTACTACTAATTGTGCTAGATCCAAGTATTGCATACCTAATAGTCGAATCAAATTAGATATATTTTATATGGTTTAGGTTGCATTAAATGTAAAAGGTACAGAATAAATTATTGAAATAAATTATACTTAGGTCAAGAATTTTGCCGTTTAAGAACTGTAGTAGCTCAATTTGGTAGAACAGTGAAACAATATTCCAATAGTAAGTATACTTAATGAAATCTTATGTTCATATTTTTTATTTAACTAAACGAACAAAGTTAGAGTGAACAAGCATCTTCTGGATGTGCTCGCTCCATCTTCTTAATTGTCGGGAATATGTAATTATATGAATATGGTTTTACACTGCAATTTTCTTTAGATGTCACAGTGTAAAAAAATATAAAACTAATTAAATTATACTTAGGTAAGTACTAAAATTGCTATCTCTATACTTTAATTCACTGGACTATAGCTTAACTAATTGTTTCAGTGAGAAGAATTTTGTCTGAGTCACGTCTTTAGGCATTCTTTTTGAGACGAGTGATTCTATTGTCATTAAGCTTTTAAATTTTTATAAAAGACTGACAATGATAATGATAAATTGATAAGTGATAGCTCAGACAATGAAAAACGAAACTGTATTTTGAAAGTCAGATAAATTTAAAAGGATAAACAATGGACCTTGCTCCTTCTTCTTTTTTATTATCTGGAAAAATTCTCCAAAAAATTAGGAAAATTATTCTGTTTTTAGTTTTTTAATATCTTTATTAATGACTGAGATATTAAAGCTCAAAGTGAGCTCTTCCGCACGAAGAGAGTGGCAGACGGCCCAATATTCAATCGCTCGCAGTGACGTCATCTTTAAACACGGTGCACTACGTAGTACTAGTAAGTATGTATAGTAGTTTAAATCGCGAAAGTTGATATTTGTCAATGTACTATTTTGTGAGTTTTCCTCAGTTGATTAGGACATTGTAGGGCCAGCATCATCACCTGATATTATACAGGGTGTAAAAAAAGTACTAGGTTCCTTTAAACCACATGTTCTACTAAATGATACCAAACAACTTTCCCAAAGTTTCACAAAAAATTTCGCTCGAAGTAAAAATTGCCTTTTCCATACAAAACTGCAGATCCCGGAGAGCAACTTTGTATGGAAAAGGCAAAAAAAATTTTCGAGCTAAAATTTTTGTGCTTTGTGCATGTGGAATATAATTAGTACTTTTTTTACACCCTGTAAAATAAAATGAAAGATTCCTCTCCTCGAAAGCACGTTAAGGTGGCAGTCCCGATCGTTGTCTTTAATCTATATCTGCGAAAGGTACCTATATATTTAAATCCAAAAAAATTACGGCGATCCGCAAATATTTTTTATTTTTTGAATGTTATTCGGGAAGGAGATTGCCTGCCGTCATAGGACTTATTAATATTTTAAAGCTACTTAATGTAGCAGCCCGCGTGCCGGGGTTGTTAGACGGGACTACTAAATATACTTTAAACGAGATATTTTAGTATGATCACCATCTTGAAAAAATAACTAAGGCCGGTATTTATAATCAGCTCTCAAGAGTGACAGCGAGTTTGAGTTCGTATCAGAAATGTCATTCCAGTACAAAATTACCTGTCAAATCCGCACTCAATATTGCTCTCAATCTTGAGATCGCTTTATAAATACGAGCCTTAGTCTAAAAAATTACATGTCAGAGGTTAAAAACTATGATGAACACTGATGTCAGAAGTTTACAACTATGATAAAACCTTATGACAGAGTTTTTAAACCGCCTAAATAGTTCACCTAATATGCCTCTATCATGGTTTGTGTAACTACCACTATCAAAGACAACGATCGGGCCTGCCACCTTAACGTGCCTTCCGAGGAGCGGATTTTTTTATTTTACGTCAGGTGATGCAGCCTATAACGTCATAACTAAACTGAGAAAATTCCTACAAAGTAATAAATGAACATATATCAACTTTATGATCCCCCCGTGGGAATCGAATACACGACCTGCGGATTGAGAGCTTAGTAGACATTTGGGAGCAGGACTACTAGACCACAGAGGCAGTTCACAACTCAGAATAACAAAATATTTGCGTGAAAATTAATATTTCTATGCGTGAAACAAATATAACGCAATATAAACCACAGTACTGCATACGCCGCTTTCACAGTTCGCCGCCGCGGCATGTTTAAAGATGACGTCACATCGGCGACACCGCGAGCACCCGTAATTTCAGAAATTGAAAAAAGATGCCTCAACTTCTCGCGGTCATATCTCTGGAAATACTGCATGTATCGAGCTGAAATAAAAACTAGGGTAATCTACATGATCTAAACACTAATATAAGGTATGTTATAACGTGATATTCGAACCTAGGAGTCTTGTCCATTGCTTATCTCTACCTGTAGTTAAGTGTGCAATGGAATTCAAAATGAAGAACATGAAACGACAGTTTGTATATTTAGTTGTACACATTCTGGACTCAAAAGCGGTCGTCGTCAAAAAAGGTAGGTTTGCTCTCTACTACAAATTAGCCTTCTTCCACGGCAAAATGAGTTATTTCGTTGGAATATGATTTCCTACAGCGGTCAAAAACAGTTAGTTACCTAAACTGTTTTTACGTTCCAAATATCCTCATGCACAATAATAATTCTTTCTAGAAATCCTTCGAAAATATTAAACTCAGCACTTTTCATTAATTTCACAAACGTCGGCAGCATCCACATATCGAATTACTTTAAAGAATATAATACACAACCACACAGCGTCTTCGAAACGTTTCTGCTAAAGAATGCGAAAGAATTTCAACTCTGCAACCGCATTGTGCCGTACATTCCAGACTCGATGTGGAAAATATCGCTTGCAATACAAAGCTACGTAGTATTGGCTCTCATAATGAGGTGGTCGCTTTCCACCTACAAACGGGCTGTTCCCGTGCACTCCATCAAATTTTATTTTTTATTTATTTATATTCGTTTAAAATTTTACTACAAGCTCTGCTCGATTAATATCACTGTATTAATAATGGAGGAGACAAAACCTCGCAGCCTATAGAAATTGTTAATTAAAAGATATCCGACCGTGGACCATCTGTCTGTACCCATAATAAAAAGAGACGAGTCAGTTAATTTTAATAAACACCCTACTGGAATTATTGTCCCTGGCAAATGTCCGATGGCATTATTTTTTTTTATATTTTGGATAACATTAAATTATATAACTGAGGAATTTGCTTTGGAGCTAACGGTAACAAACCGGTTAATAAATATCTATCCCGGTTTATTATTCCTATCGTTTTCCTTCATTATCCTGGTATTGGAAAAACGCCCAATAACGGACCCTAATGAGGATAGTAGGTACGGAGACGCTTAGACACATACCCTTATTTATGACCTGACGCGAAGACAATAGGTATTACAGATTAATGAGCGTAATTATATTAGGCAGATTATATTTCTAAGAGGTTGTTCACCAAGATGACGAAGTATGGCTGAGGTGCAGGAAAACTGAATTTACAGTTTCAAAACATCTGCTGGACCATGACTGATTTTATAGTCTATCTATCTCAGATGTGATCAAAGTAAAAGGAGTTAACAATTAACTAGGTATACTCACCACCAGTAGCTACAAAATTACCAATATCAAATGTCATGCCTTACTGATGCATGCTAAGTTTGAGGGACTTATATTCAAGTCATTCTCTGGAAAATGTCCTACGCCTTCTAAGAATAAATAATGCATAGTAGGTACGTTACGTTATCTGACATTTACTCAGATGACTATATTTTTACAGGGATAAAATATTCAAACGAAACCCCTTTCGGAGCATTCCTCTATACCAACCTCTCATGAGACGCGTGTAAGTGATGTGACGTGCAACAGGGTAATGCACTATGCAACAGTTTTCTAACTTTTGCACCGACGATGGATGAGGTTTAAGTACTAAATATATAATGTATTCTTTCTCATAGTATAAAAAATATACAACGTCTCTAGATTGATTCTTTCGTCTATTAATCTATCTATGGAATAGCAAGCACCACCTCTGATCCAAATTCAAATATCTAATGGGTAGTGCAAAGATAAGGCCCACCTAATCTTCCACTACACATACCAACTCAACTGTGCTAAGCATGGCAATTACGTCAATTTTTCAGTATTCAGTAATTTATTCATAAACTTAACATAATATCCTAGCAATATTAATTAGGTACCTACCAAAATAAAGACAAGGCAACAAAATAAAAATAAGATAAAAATACACTATACTACTATTTGCACACAAGAATTATTCATACAACACAACAGATAACACAAAGACAAGTACAAAATAGGCGGCCTTATTGCTAAGGTAGCAATTTCTTTCAGTATGCACTGAGATTATTTGTCAAAATCCGCTCTATTCTACCAATTGCCTCTCCAAAGGGGAGGCTGATGTACCTATGTAAGTCTAAGTATGTAGCAATAGTTGCAATGTGTAGAATTTGACCGAATATAGTTCGCATTGATGATATCAAAATGAGAGTCAATACATTCAGTATTCCAGTTATTCTGAATATTTGATGAGCTCTGTGAATGTGATCGTGTGATATGCACATTTTGGCCTGCATTATGCAACACGCTCAGTGATTTATTCAATACCAGTATTTTGCCAGTGAAAATTGGCTGCAGATATAGTAAGCCAACGAATGGTAAACGAATTTGACAGGGTTTTGTAGCGTTGCATATCTTGTTGGATCATTTGTAGCGTTGTGCTTAGCCTTGCTGGATATTGGTGTCGCTTTTTTATTGCTCGCTTATATTTAGCACTAGCTTTTCAGGAGTTTTTTGCAGATAAAGTGGCCTCCTATGTCACTTTTGGACTTTAGTAGCGGTCATCACACGAACCATGTCAGAGGCCTATTTGCACCCTATTACCTAAACGGTTTAAAATTACAGACACCAGGGATTATCAGGTCCACTACACTAGAAAATCCACTTGATTCTAGTTTAGAGTATATTAGCAAGAATATTATTTCTCTCTTGTTTATATTATACCAGAGTAAATTTAAGCCAAGACCCCATTATACGACCAAATGTAGACATTCTGTCCCCGACACTGGCGTTAACGTCTGGACAGCGTAATGTCCAACTGAGCATGTTGTCAGAGCCACCAAATGTCCTCTGACGTGGCTTAGTGGCTAGCTAGACAGCCACTAACTGTACTAGCCGGTCTACTCTACGTATATTCTGTAAAGTTGCGGAGTGGCAATATTGTATGAAATTAGTTGACCCTCTTTTCAGGGAAAATCAATACATAGGTAGATATACATATAGAGTAATGTCAATTCTAGATAACTTTCATAAAAATACGAAACAGAAAATTTCACGTTAGGTGCTTAAACTGACGAAAAATTTACATGTAGATGGTGTCGTTTAAAAAATGTTTATAAGAATGCATAAGCATGAGGAATATATTACAACGTAAAAACTCGCTATGACAACTTGACTGGTGATTTTCTATATATTTTTTTCTTAACAAGAAAATGACAGGACTATTTAAATGACTCCGTAAACAAAAACTCGCCGTCTAAATACATAGAACTTAAGCATGAATGAAATCGAGCTGAATGAACAATATCTACGATCAGAAATGCGTGTTCATCAATATTGCATAACATATACACGTGCAGTTTCGTATAGCTCATCACAATATTTCTATAACTGACGATGACTATATTTTTTTTATAATTGACGAAATCAACGTCGACATCAGCTAAATTTTATCTCTCTGATAACTCAATATATCGACAATAAGATATGATTGAACTAGTTATAGGTATTGAAGTTCATTTAAAACAGATTCTGATAATTAAGGAAACACGACTTCTTTGTACCTTACGAAATTTTCATTAAAATGTGTATTCAACGAGTGGGTCATCCACTTTAACACATTGAGGTATTATGTACTCACCTCTAACAAATGTTGTCACAAGTTTCAAATACCGTTATTACTATCAACACAATACCTCTTCAATAACCAAAAACACATTCCCAATACCACAAGAAATTGACCTTCAAACCCTCGATAAGCAAGAGAAGGTGTCATCAGAACACTGCTATCTCTTTTTGTCACATTAGTTAAACGTGCAGTCGTCTCTTTCGCACAAACATCTGTCTAAGCACACCTGGCGTTGTCAGTATGGCTTTACTATCCACTCGGGCGCAAGGGCTTGGGTGTAATACTGATACAGTGATACCCAGTTCTAAGTTTACCTATGTTTTTTTTGTGTAGTACCTATATGTATAATCTATCTTGCTATTTATTAAACTGTGCTTGTTGCCTTGTAGCGCTGTCCATGTCCAGCCTTTCACCCGCGCCTTACGGATTATTCCATGAGAATAAGTTATTTTTCACGGTTAAGTAGCGTACAAACTTCTGGATAAATCCAGCTAAATGATCCCCAAACAAGGTGACCGGCTCCGAAAGGGGTCCGCCTGGCTTATGACCATCTTTAGGCTTCTCACTGTTTTTTTGACATCACAAGTACAAGTACCACTGGTCTAGACAAAGCCATCGTAAATAAAAATAAATTGCATACTGGCAACATCAACACTCTCCACTCTTGCGCACCAAGTTTATAGAAATGTACCTTTTGTGATTGAGGTATTGAGCGAAGTAACGGTTCATTGTAAATGCAGAGAGTGATTTATCTGAACAGCTTTCATACTAAAGGGCAATTTTTTTGAAGAATCCTAAGGAATTTTGTCACTCTAAAATTCATACTTAAGCGCTTGAATTTAAGGCCGAATATTTAATACGCGAACTGTGTTATTCTAAGTCAAGTTGTTTGTAATAAACTATACTATTCGACGTGTATATTTAGGCAACTTTGAATTGTATGTTGTCGTCTTGTGAAAACATCTGTTATGTTGTTAAAAAGCCGCTATGAGTTATGATGATCGTAGGCATCTTATTGATAGTAGTGGATGTAACCATTTACGAAATGTAGTTTCTAACGAATTCTTTCAACCAGGTAATTTGTAACTATAGTTCAATAATTTATCAAATAGATAGTAGGTACTTAAAGCTAGTTTTAAAATATGGACACAAAATAAAAATAAAAACTCGCCAGATGGGCTCGACTCGCGACCCCGTGCGAAATTAGAGGCCTCTTGTGAAATATTATATTTCACGCTTTTTGAATAAAATTGCACTGTGAGTGCCAAATTCTATGAAAATATATTGAACTGTTTATTGTATCTAAAAATCAACTTACAACTCAAAACCTAACATAATGAATGACTACTTATATACTAATGCTTACGTCATCATAGTTTTGCAAAGTAAATAACACCATCTCATCAAAGAAATATGATCTCCAATTTATCACAAAACCTTAGACGTATTTCTAAGAAGTGATTGCCTCATAGTCTCCCCGATAAGGTAAAGGTAAGTTTATGGTTTACAAAATGCTTGGATCATCACCGCACATCTGGCTTGGTTACCCTACACACAGCAAAAGTAATAAACAGTAAAATTTCATCTTCGTCGTCGCCCTGATTTTTGCTTGGCCTGCTAAACAACAATTTTTGAAGTCTGGTCATAATTTATTTTTAAAGTGGCTAAATAAATTACAAGTGAAAAAATTACTGAACGAAGCTTTTTTAATCAATCTTAAATTATTTCATATCGCATCGCAATACAGAAAGTAGGAGTAGGTATAATTATAATTATTTGGCGAGTAATTACTGTGATATATTTTTGTAAACTTTTAATTACCTATAATTAAACTTTAATTGATGTTTCGGTTGGATTTAATATTTGAAATAAAATGTTTCATAATTTTAATTTTAATGACTCAATATTTGCTTTACTTCATCGTACTTAATTTCATTTTATGAGTGATGGCTTTTCGAATTGATATGATTTACGAATGACTCGCCTGTCATTGCTATCGATTCAGTAAGTGCGCAGCTGAATCGCCCCTAATCCCCAATGCCTCAAAAACAGGTTTTACTGTCTCTTCTTTATGCTCTAGCTAGTGCAACTTGGCTCACCTATCCTACACAACGACTACACGTGCCTTATCTGTCACTTGGTCAGCATGATGCATTGACACAATAAGGCATATTAGGTGGGCTGGCTGAGGTTTCGTGTTGCAAACCTTCAGGGTGCTATTTTGTATTCTTCATTAATAAAACTAAGACGAAGGCGGACGCATTATTTAAACAATATTTTAAGTAATGTTTTGATGAAAAGGTTCTTAAATGTTTTATCATCAAGATAGACTAATGAGTTCGAATTAATAATCAAAACAACTGGAGCCATCAGCCTTTAGCCAAAATTGTAATAAACTGCATGCAACCCTCGAGTCATTTTTTTTTACTATACCGTACAGTATTCCCAGAAAGAGAAACAGCTAGCACATTTTGTAAATTTATCTCAATCCAACATGAAAGTAATATCAACGTCGAATACTTCTATTACATTCACAACCGTAGGTATCCCTCACGTTGGCAACACTGACACCTCACAAAGTAGGTTGAAACCCGATCCCTTGTTAGTGAATGTAGTGTACCCGACCTCTTGACGGCCTCAGAGTCAGCATACTGTATCGACACAGAATAGAAGTTTTATGCAACAAGAAATATAGAAACCATTAGTTTCATATTACCTATTTTTTTCCGCTGCAGGTTGGGTCACCTTCAGAGATAGTATATTGATTTTGATTTGAGTTTTTAGAAGAGAAAAGGAACAACAAAAAATATGGTATTACAAACTTAAATCCTATCATATTCCGGTTAGTAATATTTTTTCCCTGTTGCTAAAAATATTTTAGTTTGTATTCCAAAAGAAAATCTTTATTACTAGGTACTCCAACTTTCGAAATTGTAACATTGCACTCGAATCCGAACCATTTCCAATTATAAATACGTTATGCTGAAGCTGAACTACCTACATTCTCTGGATCTAGAAAAAATACCGTACACAAAAATGTCTAGTTTCCATCTAGGACCGCATGCATATTTCATTCCGCTAAAAGAATTCTGAGTTACGGCTTTCATAACGGTTAAATTTTTAACCGGTTTCAGTCAGCTCAGCACATTTAAGATACAAAAATGTCCAAAAGTAATTTTGTGACTTGTCCTTAACTACACCGGGTATAACGGACAGATTTAAATTTAAACTGATATGATAAATAGGGTTTGCTCAGTCAACGAAACTGAACAGTTATCACCAGGAAATTCGTTCAGGAAATGAAAAATAAAACATGTTCTGATCGAGGTGATCATTGTACGTACAATGTACATATTTACAGCTTTCCTTATTTATCCCAGGGTTAGCTTTTAAAATAACCGCGAAACGTTTTTCCAGCGGAAAGCAATGCAATACATTTCTTATAGCAAGACGCTTCTCGAATCGCACTACAAGGAAATAGGCTTTCGCGGAGTGATTCTGATTATTCTCCGAACAAATAGGAAAATACGCGCGCAGGCAGAGACAATAAATATAATTATAATTTACCGGTATTTTAACCGTTATCAAACCCAACTCTGACCTTCCCACATGTATACCTTATTCATTTAATTTTTCAAAACCTCTCTCGAGTATTATTTGCATTTCAGTACATGAAGTTTTTAAGTGATATCTGCATTTTGCATAGTACTGTCCAACATCTAGACGACCCTGTATTTTAATAGTTTCAGTAACTACTTAATGTTGTAGGATATGTACTTTTTTTTCTAGCTAAGCAAAACACACCGAAACAAATGGTTATATTATCCTCTTTCTAATATTTTTCCTAAATTAGAACAAGAAAGAATACAAAAATCAAGAAATGATTTTACGACTGTGAAATTTATGTTATTTGAACAGACAGTAGGTAAATGATACGGTGAGGTGTCAAATATCTAGGTCAATTCCAAAGAGGCGCATTCAGAATGCTACTTAGTACAATTTCGACTCCAAGCTTAGCACAGTATCAGTTCTCTATTCAAATAAAACAAGCTCTTCTTACAAACTTGTCTTACAAAGAAATCGCTTCAAATTTTCCACTCGAAGGAGTTTGTTCAAGAGATTTCAGTCTGACTAGCTCTTTATTCAACTTGCATGCAGAAAGTAATCCACTGACAGAGCCATTTCTTTGTCTGGCCACGAGTCAGCTTGTCGACTGAAAATGCGAAAAAAAATTGCTGAAAAAGTTTCAATTATGCCGCTGTATGTTCCACTTTCGGGGAACATCCGTTTTTCAGGAAAAAGCTTAGTGGATTTCCATGACATAAAACATGCGTCTAGCTAGAGTATCGTCACAGAGTGGACAACTCAGGATGAAAATTCTTGACGAAATAAAACTTGTAAAAGTCACGTTCAATTACGATCTCTAGGTATGTCTATCGCAAAGACTAGTTGAGCCACAACAGTTGAGCTTATACGGGTCCGTGATATACCTAGGTACACGGAGTAAGTTAGCGGGGACTCTTTGCTCGTGTGTAGGTAATGATAATACTTAGAATTTGATTTATTTTATTCCGAGTGGTTATTCGTATGTAATAGGAAGGTATGTCAAAGAATAGGGTAGCAAATAACAAAAAAAGATGAGACAGCATATACAAAAAACAGTCAAAACTCTTTGCACTTTCGTTCAACAAAAAGTTTAGTAGAGTAAATATTTTAAGAGCACGCCGTAGTTAATGGTGACCTGGAATGTCGGTGTTGCCAGTAGTAAATATTGTGAATCCTTGTGTTTTTGCTGGCCAGACAACTGCTCTTATTTATGTCCTTTCGTGCGCAGCCTTTATGACTCCAGAGATAACGAAATTACGTTTTTTCAATACTTTATGCACTACGTTGTTGGTTTACAGGAAATTTTATTTTGTTTTTGTAGTTTTAGCTATAAAAATTACCTAAATACAAAACAAAAGTTGGTTGACTTACTTTTATTTTTGCCATTTTTCAATTCCTAAAAATATCCAAATCAACGCACAATAACACGAAATGTCTTATTGGAAATCGCGCTAACAACTAAGATTTTTGTACGACAGTTCAAAGCTATTTCTGCGACCTGATTTCAAAGAGATTTCAGTCTTACACGTGTATAAATTATATTTTATTTATAGGAATACCTAACAAGAAAATATTTACGCTATTTATAGAGTGGAGCTTGCGTTTTATCATAATATTAGGTACCTTCTCTCAAAAGCAGAAATTATCCACTTTAGATCAAATTAATTACTAAGATAAGTAACGAAACCTGATCAGTCTTAATCACCTTCATTACTGTAGGTATCTAGGCTACCCAAGACTTCAATTAAGACTTAA
Source organism: Scrobipalpa atriplicella (assembly GCA_029255725.1). NCBI lineage: Eukaryota > Metazoa > Arthropoda > Insecta > Lepidoptera > Gelechiidae > Scrobipalpa > Scrobipalpa atriplicella. The sequence continues at coordinate 58,048 of JARACY010000832.1, forward strand.
GAGATTCCTTTTAGAACGTGTATAAAATAATCAAATTATATTATCTGAAGTAAAATCCGGCTTACTTCAAAGTTTATTACTCCAAGAATATTAGAAGAATTAAGATGAATTACCTGAAACAAAAAAGGCAAATAAGATAATATATTTTTGGATAAATTCATTTCTTCTAGCCCAAAACTAAATAATACAAAGCTTGTGCTAATAAATAGAAACTTTATTACTGTTTTGGATTCAAGTTTAGTAAGTAGATCTATACTGGACTGGGAGCGACAGAAAAACAAAGAATATGCCAGCTGCTTCTCCTCGCAGACATGCTGTAGCAGCAAGTCGGCAAAGGGATTGGAGGGTTACAGTCAAATGTATTTGAAGCGATAAGCAAACTCTGACACCAGGGTAAAATCCACTCACTAAGAAGAAGGAAACAACCTATGTCACTATAGCTACAATGACTACCTATGCGTTTCATGCTCTGCCAACTACTCTGTAAGGGTTTGTAAGGGTATAGGGTTGGCTTTATAGCCAAGATGTATGTGTGGTCTATATATGTTTGTGTGTGCGTTCATTATGTGAATTGTAATATTATGGTAGTTACAAATAAGTAATTACACCAGCCCCTAGATCCACCAGCAATCTACCGACGCGTCGCAAACTGTCACCCAGCTCAACGCCGCCGCCATGTGTATATCCATCCACAATAATCCCCAGTAATCGAATCCCGTATTCCAGAAATCCTCTTACACAACACATATTGCCTAGCGAACTACCAGCGACCTATAAGCTACAAATCACCAGATAAAGGTCTTTGCACACTGCGAGCGATGCCATCCCTGGATCAGATTTTGGGGTGGCAGCTAGGTGGTAGGTATAGGATTTATTTCCTAGCAGTTCGTCTCGCTCGGGCAACGGCTATATGTAAGCTTGCAAGATAGTGTCGTCGGACTAAACCATAATTGCTGCAGAGCCCATAAATGAGCAGTAAATGATTTGCGATCATCATTGCCTATGGCTTCTCGCTTCATCGTTGACTCTATTCTATCTCAATCACCACTGGCCTAGATCAGAGTTAAGGATCGCAAAATAATATAATTATACCGATTCTCAGATATCATATCACACAGGTAGAGAAAAGTTTCGTTCGTGACTTGATCTTTGAATTGTACTGCAGTCTACAGACAAGCTTAGATTACAAAGAACTCTGCTTGCAGTCACCCGATCGAATAGTGTGCAAAAGCCTTTAGTCAGTGTACGTTATTTTGCTGTTATTGGTACGACGTCGCGCGGCGAATCCGAAAGTGTTCTCTTTAAGATTTATGTCGTCCCGGTTTTAGTTTTGTTCAAAGTTTCTGTGGATACTAAATTAGGTATGCTGAAAATGCTTCACGATGTTATACAGCTCAGCCACGAGTGGCGCACTCCGCATTTTAGAAGCTGCAAATGGGCGCTATTTCTACCACAGATTAGAGAAGTCGCTGAGCGCCTTTTTCTATTCTGTGATTTGATTTCTAGGTACTATACTTTAAATTATTAATATTCGTATTTTATTCCTACAATCCAAGATTGGTTTTGCTTGCATATAATAATCTGTGCAGGTTTTTTCTTCTGTTGATATTTTTCGTATTATTATATCCAGATTTATAAGACTTTTAGAATGGACTTTTGATATGCAAATAAAAAACAAAGGGCAAAAAAGGAGGTTGACATAAACTTGAAAGTGTGAGATTTCAAAGGGAAATTTCAATATTTAAAGAAGATCGTACCCACTCAGACAGATTCGATAGAACTCGATAAAAAGTAAAAATCGCTTAGTCAACAAGCTGAAGACAATATCAACATAGTATGAAAAATTCAACACAAGAGCTTTAAGTACTGCCTCCGTGGTCTAGTGGTCTGGCCATGGTCTTCCGATCTGGAGGTCCAGGGTTCGATTCCCAGGAGGAAAAAAAGTTTATAGGTATTTGTCATTTTGTCACTTTGTGAGATGTCCCCAGTATGGTTAGGACAATGCAGGCTGAATTGATTGTCTGGAAGAAAAACGATTCCGTGATTTTGCCGGTCCCGGTCGCTGTTATTGATAGAGGTTTCTAGACAAACCATGTCAAATGCGGTTTAAATACTCTGGCACCACGGTTCATCGGGTCGATCGACTCGAAACCGACACGACAAGGGAAGAATATCATTGGTATGAAAAATTCAGCACAAGAGCTACGATGTACAAACAAACAAACAGATAAATTTATTATAGTACGTCGTCGTTGCTGTATCAAATATTTGTGAGGCCTCGGTTGTTTTCTGTGAAATAAATCTCAAGGGATTTGTAGTTCACATATGGGCTGGATTTGTCGCGTGGCGGCTCTGTCACTTCTTTTACTCTATGAGTTTTGTCTTGTAGTGTTTTACTACTAGTTTTCTATACGGAGGTGTTTGGTTGTATTCCGATCAGGAAAGAACGCAGCACTTTTTTTTACACCCTATAAAGTCGGTTCTATTCTACCACGCAGATAGTCAAATTCAATAAAATTTACGCCTCTACCAAATACGGTCATTTTAATTCATTTTTGTGTGTCTGTATAAGTAGTTACTCAACCACCTAAGCTATGACAATGGCTCTCAATTGAATTAACACCCTGTACAATATTCTTTATCTAGCGACATGTCCCTTCTTCATTGTATTATGGGTTTTGTTGGACAAAGACGTCTGTAACAGCTGACTCGTTAAGTTTTGTCAGACGAGTTCACTCAACCCTATTTTTTGTCGCAAAATGAGGGATGTGGAAGTTCAAAAGTCTTGTTATGTCGGTATTCATCGTTACTTTAAGAGGGGACAAATTTTCGATAAGTTTTATATACTCTTTAGCACTTTATTAGGTTATTGACTGTTGCGTCTCGAGGCAAAATTTCGACCCAGCTTATTATTTTTTTTAAACTAATTTCGTATATTTATTACTTAAGTGAATCTATCTTCATTTATTTTCCCTAATGGTGCGTCCTCACTAAGAGCATTCGCCTGCCGCAAAATGTTCATTACACGTGAATGCTCATAGTGTAGACGCACCTTTAGAATAAGTTCACTGCAATTTATTGTGACCTTAATTTTGATCTAAATAATACTCTTCGAATTCCTTACCATCGAATTTGCATCCAAACAGACGAGTAACCTAAATATGCACATGTTTACTTAATAAACACTTCATTAAGTTAATTTCATCAAGAGTTGGCTTTACTATTCGCTAATGAAGAACGATGTTCCTCCTGCAAACATCCGCGTACACACAATCAACAGCACGTGACAAGATATATACATATTCGTATTAAGATTAGCTACTATATACTTATTGTATTCCATACCTATACATAAGACAATGCGAATTATTTGAGAAAGGGTTATTGCTTCCAATTTGTAGATCATCCACAAGATGGATACACCTCATTATTACAAATTATCACGAACAAATAAAGATAAGAGAGGGTTCGAAATAATCACCAACAAGACAAATCTATTTTGATAATTAAGATAAAAAGCTCCTAGATAGGTAAAGTAACTTTCTATGATTTTTTGAATCGGTCTAGTATTTTTGTTTTGACTCGTATCAGTCAAACATACCTACATGCAAAGATTTTCCCTTTTGGATACTTTTGCTTTTGCATTATTCATGAACTGTCAAACGCATGTTTTTTATAAACTCTTCGAGCGTTTATATTATGTGCTAGAGAGAAAACAATTTTGCATTGTTAGTCTGATTTAAGCAGATCCTGTAGCACCCCCAATTTAACCCCTACAGAATTCAACACATGTGACAATTCCCATGTTATAAGTGGGGCATATACAAAATTGCCTGTTACGACTTACGCCATCTTTAATTAAATCCAGAGGCAATCACCCTCGGGAAAGAAATGGAGGGAAATGGAAGGGAATTCTTGAATGTCTTATTCTAAAACTGGGTTGCCAGCTGAGTCCTTTAACAAGATTTAGATATTTCACTTCCTTTTGCCCGGCAAATGATCATTTCGACCCTAGCCTGGAATCTAGGTTTTATTTAGCGTCCTACATTTAACTTAATTTAAAAGCATTGCTTTAAAATATTTTCGTTCTGTCCCTCAATCCAATTTATAAACCCATGATTTCAAGAAAACAACGTAGTACTATTTGAACAATAGGTATTAGTATTAATATCTGTCACTGAGTTGGCAACACTGTTCCAAACTGAAATGAGGGTGTGAATTCGCAGGGTGAGAAGTTGAAAAATGGGTTGCGAGGATATTATTCTTGTAACATGGTGACGACGAACGAGCCGATATACACTGGTGCCACGAGTTTTAAAACACCTTACATTAGGTACAAGCGCTCGTGGTCAAGTGGTTGTGCTTATTCATTCCGATAACGAATGTTAAGCAACCATCTCCGTGGCCAGGCCATGGATGGGGAACGTTACTGGTATAACTACTCGAGCGTTTTCGTGCTTCGAAAGCACGTTAAGCCGTTGGTCCCGGTTAATAACGTAAGTAGGTATTGTCACAACAAACAAGTAAGCCGTGTCAAATATTCAATATGAATAACACTTGTTTATCGTTTAATAATAAAATAAACTTATGATAAATCATTTTGAGTTTCTACTTTGGGAATTTAAGCCACGACCTACGGATCCAAAGGTCAAGTTAGACTACCAGACTACAGAGGCTTTTACGGTGGCTCTGATTCGATTTATAAATAAAAAAACACACGCTTTACCCTTCAAAGCCTCGAAGTTCCGCGTTTGCATAAGTGGAACTTTTTAATAAGCGAGAGAAGCCGGCTGTAACTACTAGTCAACGCAATATCCACTTTTAAAGTTGGCGTTCTAGCTTTTATTTAAAAAATGGCGCCTGTTACACTTTTAAGCAACTTTACGCTTTACGGAGATGGAAAAAAAGTTAGGATGTTCTTGAGCTCTGAAGACTGCTTTTTGATTTTTTAGCAGAGAAGGAGAACTTTCAAATCGCCGGCAAATAGGAAAAACATACCGGGTGTAAGGGACAGTTTCCCGCAAGCTGATAGGGGTGATGCTCAGTCAACGAAACTCAGTTGAGTTGTCCCTCCTTACACCCCGTATATATCTTTTTATTTACTTTATTTGTCCGCTTCAAAAATAAAATAAAAACAGAAGCAAACATCACGCCTGTCCGTGCGGAGTCGGTAAATGTTATGAAAAATCGTTACCGTAAAATCAGTTTAGGATATTTTAAAGCTGTTGTGAGGACTGGTTGTCAGCTCATAATATTTAGCCTTTTTTTGCCGTCCTACAAAGGCATACCTATCGTCAAGTACCTATGTACCTACTATCTAATCTAGTGATATAAGTATAGGTAATTTTTTTCCTGGTTAGGTACTATGCCACGCCTTCACCCTTTACGGGGAAGGCAGAGCTTGACGAAAGCGCCTCAGGTTACTCCTATTAAACTATTTTCGCCAGTGTTTCAGAAAACTATTTCAACCTAGCCGGGAAATTTCCATTCTTCCTGCTACAAATAACAATCCGTCACTATTAGCAAAACGCCGCAAGTTAAAAACAATCCTATAGTTTGTTTACTGTTCCCTACAGTTTTTTTCTTAACGCTACTGCAAGTTTTCCACTTAACACGTTGACTGCTAAATGCTGTCTAGTGTCTATAGCTAAAACTACTGGATCACTAAGTGAGTTGCTTTCTGAGATACAAGGGTATATTAATAGGTATAGTTTCATCTCACGACTGCCGCTCGATCATTCTTGTGGTTGTGCGTACAACAGACACCCGTCCTTGTGTGCGTAACTACAGGTTTGCTATGGCGAACTCACACACACTAAGGCGATATGAATGTAAGCACATTTACACACACAAGTATGACAAATCGGAGTCATGAGATAAAAGAAATACCTTTCTAAGTGGTGTGGCAAGGAATCAATTTATCTTAGAATTAGATATTGAAGTTATATTATTGTTTTAATTCCTTCATTTTTAGACTAGCATGTTAAAACATTCTGGCCTGAGAACTTTAGCCAATGGACGTGAAAGGATGTTAATACCGTGAGGGTGTGAATCTATAAATTTTGTTTTTCATTTAACCACGGTTGCGGTTCTGGTGCTTTTATTACTAAACCTAAGAAAAATGCTAGTTTCAAATTAACATAATTGCATTGATATATAGTTAGTTAAAGGTAAACCTAAACAGAGCAAGTAGGCACCAAAGCTGAATTTTAAGTTTATTTTTTGATTTTAGTCTTCGTTGGAGATGACAAAACATAGTCGACTATTAGAGCAAGCTCTCAAACCCAAAAGAAACTAAGTATTGTTGTATCGCAATATCTGAAAACATTTGACCCCTATTTTTTAATAATTTTAATTATACCTATTGCAACAAACTCATTCCGACAAGGTCCAACCTAAAAATATTTTCAAGATTTAATTTTGACTTATCAAATTTAAAAGATTTTCATAAAAGTAATGAGATGATATTTTCTGTCCTTTATTTAAAGTAGAGAAGACCATTTTATTGATATTGAAATTTTATAGTCAAGTTTCTCAAATGATTCGCTTCACAGAATATAAATTATTATAAAATGAGAAAATATAAAATTGTATACTCATAACTAGGTAATAGTAATCTCGAATGTCTGTACCTTAGTTTGTTATAAATATTTGAACATGTAGGTACTTACATTAGAATGTTACCTTAGCGCTGAATTAAGATAACTACGTAACAACTCTTTTTTTTTCTTACAGGGTAGGCAGAGTGTTAGCGGCCTAATAATTTATTTGCGGCGAGGTAATGCTGTAGTGATGGATCGTTGGCTATTTTTGCAATATTCGTGGGAAGAAAGCGGTTTTTATACACAGTTTTTATTGCTTCCACTCTTTAAACTAGCAAAAAACTATTGCAAATTACTCCTCTTAGTTTTATTTTAGCCTCCAACATTTCATGGAAACAATAGAACAACGCTACAGTTAAATTATCCACGCCGTTGTCTTTTAAATTCAAATCCAACTAAAAGTGGAAATTCGCTAGAAATTGCCTGCTTTTTGCCTCGAAATAGGTCTAGCACAGAGTCTGCAACTGCCTAAGGGTAATCACCATGTCGAAATAACGTTTACTGAAAAATTCCTCCTCAGCCTTACGACCTAAAGGTGAAAATCCTTTAAAACTATCTCCTGGCTTCTATCTCCAGTTTTACCAAAGAAATTTCAACTCAATATCAACTGTATTAAAACCGAGAGTTAAAACATAACTAGTGGTTTACGATGTTTCGCTTCTGTCGGGTTTAGAACCGGTGGAACCAGTGTCAGTTCGCCGTGGAAGCAAAAAATAACTATAGCATTTGAGAACACAAAACTATAGGTTTCTGAATCTTATGGGATCGTATGCGCTATTTATGAACGTGTTATGATAAATACACGATACAATGTAGTTTTATGGCTCTATCAAGATCTACTTGAGATTATTTTTTGTGACAGACGAGTTTCTGGAAAATTGTGTAAGTATAGAATTGTAATTACAAAAAGTATCTCTCATAGACTGTAGACTGATAAAAAGTTTAAAGTAGAATAAAATATTGAAGGCGCATATCTTTTAGACTTGACCAAGTGTTATTGCGTTGAAGAACTGGATTGTGATTTACCGTTACTCGCACTGAGTTATCCTTTGCTCTTTAAGAAGTAACTGAATATAATAATAACTAGGGCCCAGTATAATAAGGAAAGAGCAAGACGTTCCAGTAAAATAAAGTACAAAATAATTACTATTTGTGCGTCCAAAAGTAGGCAGTACCGACAGATTGGCTTAGCAGCTGATCCAATCTGCATTATTCAATTATCTTAAAATAATACCTACAAAGTCCCTCAAAATACAATAAATTTTCATGGCTCATTTTACATAACAAAACCTTGAATCCCTCAGCAACAAATCTCTTTACATTCAAAACGTAAAGAAGCCACTCAGCTGGCCGAAAATAAAAACAGACGACAAAAACAAATCGGCCAATTCTCACGATTTAAAACAATACAATTTTGCCCGAATTCGATTTCTTTATCGGATATTACCTTGTGTAATATCGAGGAACATCAGAAAAAAGTCTGTTAAGGTGTTTGCACACTGCGCCGGAGGCGTAGCATTGCGCGTGCAGGCGGTTTTTATGAGGCTGTTGTAGGTTTGTTTAATGACTTATTTTCAAAATGACATGAATTATTTTAAAATGTGTCTATGAACGTTACAGTTATTGCTCTGTACAAACCATGTGGCTGAATTAGATTGGCGGAAGGCAACACAAGCTCTGTGAATAAGGGTGTCAGCATACTACACCAAAAGCAAAAGTAGCATAGCATTGCCGACTCTGAAATTCGCCTTAAAATTATAGTTGTAACAAGTTCAAACACATCTCGACATCGAAACTAACAAAATTACTTAGCACGGCTCCAAAATAGTGTGCCAATACCTTAAAGGCCTGAAATACGAAACGGAAATGAAAGCACGACGGCGATACGCGAATATAGACGCACAATCGGCGCCATTCCTTCCTTTCCGATATGTTTTGTGTGAACTTCTATTGGGGATGACAGCGTCAAGATAGCCTACATATCACTGTTACAATGCTCTCATCTAAGATGAAGAGTGTTAAGGATACCTATAGAAGGGTGGTAGAGATATCTTTAACACCCTTATAACCACGAATCAGGCCCACGTTTTTACAGGTAAAGGTGTCAGGAAGCTTATATAACAGTGTTACTTAAGGGTTAGAAATACTTCGAAGTGAGTTAATTCACCCTCAGCTATTACTTTTGCCGGTTCTACATTCTCATAGAAGCATTGGCTAACACTATAGGTATGAGACAACCCTCAATTAAGAATTTTAAACTTGTTAAACCTATAAGAGAGAGTGGGTTAACGCTTTAACGCGTACAAGATATCTAAAACGTTCTCAATTAAATATATGACCGCTTTATGAGAACTCTTTTTGTACTGTTTTTATGGTATTAGCTTCAAAGAAATCCAAAACGATCAAACTCATAAAATAAGTGACATAATGAACAGTACACAAAGAAAATAAACATGTCACAGCCACATTTTTAATGGCGATGCTAAGTTTCTCTCAAAACATTAAATTTTATCATCATGTTAAGTTAAAATGTGCTGCGCCTGCAAATTTACGATAAATGTATACCAGTTTTTCATCTCAATTTCAACGCGCTCCGGATTAATTAAAGATTTAAAGTAAAAATTATGCATGATAAAATAGGTGCCTCGAAGTTTTATCACCAACTTGTTCTTTTTGTCGGCCATTGGCAAGAAAAGTTACGTGGCATCGATAGAATGATAAAATAAACATTATTTATGGAGTATTTTGTACATAAATCTTGATCAAACAAGTATATTTTAGGTTAGTTTATCAAAATAATGGCGAACTTGCCATTACAGCTTTAGCTCTTCCTTAACGCATCTATTACACTTTTTGAGACACTGCATCTCTAGTCGAGGGTATTATGCAGTCTTTAGTATACATAAGAGTGTAATAATTGACTCAAAGAAAGCGTTTAACTATATCGAAGACAATACAACCAGCTAAGCATTTTTAAAACTGATAGAATTCTTTAGTTCTTATAATGCATTAACTTACACCATTACCTTTAGAATGCCATTAAAATGCACTTACTTAACACAATGTGCATTCGTAAAATCAACGTTACAGCTTAAACCTGCCGAATTGAGATGATCAACACTTTTGGCAATCGTAAAATCAACGTTACAGCTTAAACCTCCAGAAATTAGATGATAAACGCTTTTGGCATCTTCTTTAATTTTCGAGTTACTACACTCTTGACAAACTCTGTTTAAAACACCATTGCCTGTAGAAAGCCTTCAAAAATGTACTCGGCTAACACAATAAGCATTAGTAAAGTACGTACGTAGTTACGTTAAAGCTTGAAACTTCATAAGAGAGGCTAAGCAACGCTTTTAGTATCCGGTGTTAAGACACTCTTGACTAACACTGCTAAGCAACCCATGCCTGCAGATTAAAGTTATAACAACACCTAATGATTTATAAGATACTTCACAGCAACCATTAAGTAACAATAAACATCAGTTAGTGTCAGCGGGCGCTGTTGTAAAGATTTAAGTGTTACAAACAGGTTAAAGCTATATAGCTTAACTCCACTAGCTGTAATTAACACTAGTATTACTCTGAATACTGCATAAAATCATCCATTACAGCTCTAGAACCACTATTGGAGTTGAATTTATTTCTTAACCCCTCTTTAACGTTCCAAGCTATAACTGAAATTATTATAAAGCCGTCCAAAAGATTAAAGTTTTAAAGAAGCCTGTAACTGACGGTATAATGTTTGTTGGGGGGTGAGCGACCTTTGAATTTAGGTTAATCGGGATTTTATAAGAGAGATTTTTGTTTCTTTGCTTTTTCCATCCATTTAGTGCACTGTACGTATGAGACAAAGTGATCATGATCAATAAGTAACAGTGACGACATGGTGACAAAGTATTGAAACAAACTTCATACGTAGAAAAGATTTGCCCTGATATTTAAAAATATACCGGGACTAAAAAAAATTGCTGACCAAATTTTCCTTGGGGCATATTGATCAATTTCCTGGGTAAGTTCACACCCTAAAGTTTGGTCAACTAGTTTATTTAGGTACTCCCTGTAGGTATAGGTAGATCTTGTCAAATACTGCTACGTGTCTTCGGGCTTCATCGAGCCAGGTATACAATACATACACACACACTTCTCTTACAGCATAATTATGTTCGTTCAGTAAAGAAGGACAATACACATAAGCTCCTTGTCCCGTCCCTATTCTATTCGCTGCATCTTAGCACTTTGCTCGCTCGTGTATGGAATTTGGCGGATAAACGCCGAGTCTACGTGCCTTCAAGCTTCATCGAGCCGAGAGACACACTCTTCTCTTACAGCACAACATGTTCAGTAAGGACGGACAATACATAGCTCCCTATGCTCCTGCATCTAAGCACTTTGCTCGCTCGTGTATAGAACTCAGCGGATAAACGCAGAGTCTTCTACATGACTTCAAGCTACTTTGAGCCAAATACACACCAACTTGTCTTTATATATATCATACGTTCAGAAGGACCATACACATAAGCTCACTCTGTATGCTACCTCTAATTGCTCACTCATGTATAGAATTTGGCGGATAAACGCCGAGTCTATCGGACCGAGTGGCCAGTAACTAGCTGTTTTTACTTTTTGGGGAAAATAGCTCTCAGCCGAATGTTGACATAACTTCTCTCTCTGATTGTAATAGCTTCTTCTTCTTCAAAAAGAGCAGGGCTCTTGTCTGTGTAGTAATCGCCAATTCTGTGAGGTTTTGTGCAAGTCACTTGACCTCCCGGTACGATACGACCTCAGTTTTTTCTTTTATTTGTTCCCTGTAGGCTCCTCTAGGTCTCCCTCATCCTCTCTTGTCCCTTACCCTCCAGATTCTATAGCTGGTTTCCACAAATTCTCTTACTGATAATAGGTAAGTATGTTTTCTGTATTTATACTCACAATATGGTCTTATCTACACTACAATACTTGCAAGATCCCAATGCAAGCTGCAGCGTGGCACTTTGCTAGTTCGTGTATAAGGTCTCGAGACTGCTACGTGCCTTCAAGCAACATCGGCCCCAGTGGACAGTAACTTATCCGACGAAAGGAGTACACACGACAAATAGATTGGGGATTTTCTAAAAAGGGAAAAGTGCTTAGATGATGTAATACATCTGGGTTTGTAATTTTTTTTTTTCAATTTTTAAGGATTTCTCTTAGACGGATTTCAAATTTTGTAGCTGGATGTGAATGGCCGGGAAAGAAAATGCTACCACTTGCATAGGTAACATACCTCATATTTACTTCGAAGGATTTTTACAACTTTTTACTAACTAAATATACTTACATGAGTCAGAATGCCAGATCGAAACATTTTCAGAGTTTCTATACTCTTATTTCAAATCTATTGTGTTAATAAATTCATTCGTCCAGCCTTCTTAGAGATACCAAAGTTAGTGTGATAATTGAACCTTTCTCTCATTTCGTAAGCCAGACTGCCTCCTCCCCCCAGTTTTGAAGTATCATCAATCTTTTCACGCTGCGGAGTGCACTAAAACTCCTTTTGATTGGTTCTCCGGTGTAAAGAGCTCTTTTGTAGGACGAAAAGCGATCTGCCGATAATTACTTAGGTACTCTATCTAAAGTTATTTATGAATATTCATCGTTATCTCTCACTCACTTTATGCCGCTTGAACTAAGTGAGGTCGCTTTTATTATTCAACTTATCTGAGTATAGCAACGAAAATCTGCAACTTGCACCTACCTGAAAAAAAAAAAAAATATTTAACAATTTATTGTACACAGTAAAATATATAAAAAACACAAACACATAAAGATAGAAGACACAACAGGCACTGCTTATTATTCGTCATATCGTATGGCGTTTTCTGCGTAGATCCTATATTTCGATTAGGTACATTATTATTACGTAAACAATATAATGCGCAAGTCTGTTTTCAGTCAGAGTTTAGCAATGTTACTTCAATGTTTTAGTATGGTTTTTTGTCAAGCTCGCTCAAGTCGAGTCAAGAGCAAACCTATCACAACACAAGTAAAAAAGACAGTATAAATATAACACAGTCTTGCCTATAAAAACTTGTCTAATCTTTGTATTTTCATGAATATTTTCGTAGCCATATCGGAGAATGATTGAAGCCTTCCAAGCCGTCAGCATGTCTAGTCTAACATCACGCCTCAATAGTAAATTTAATGAATAATTCATCACAAATGAATATAAATGAGTTTACACATATGATGTTTCAAACGAAATATGACTTAGAGCTTCAACGAGGATTGGATGATATTACAAACAATTTTGGAGAAATTCAGAGCAACATTGAAGCGAAAGGATAACGGCGGAATCACTAAATAATATTGTTTTTTCGTGTTAATTTTCGCAAACCGCCCTTAGGTATTTATTATGAAACTTCTAAACAAACATATTCAGAGCTTACTTCCATGATTCAGAGTCAAAGTTCTTACCAACAGAGCTACCGCATCATAACCAAACTTTATACAACCGTTTTTTTTTTTAATAAACGAAATTATAAATAGGTGCGCTCAGCGTTATACTTATAGCTCATAGTATGGTCATATTACATTTTTAGTGTGCTTCGCAGAAACAAACTCAAAGAAAACAAAAGTACAGTAAACAACATTCAATTATTTTAAACAGGAATTTAATCTTCGAACATCAACAGACTAGACATTCCCATCATTGCCATCACTTTAATTTTTTTCTTCAAGTAAAAAAGAAAAAAAAAACAATTAATTAAGGCGCTGAAATCTAATAACAAGATGTTGTTAGGACTTTCGTTTAGTTTCAAACAAATGAAATCGTGCTATTGTTTAGATTTGAATTGGCAGTCTAGACTTTAGATCAATACAATACAATACCTAATTTAGGAAACTCTGCAAATAAGTAGGTATATTTTTGACGAGTAGTTAGTATTGAGTAGTGCTATGCACGTAGTAACGCGAGTTTTTGTACAAAGAGTGCTCAAGTAATATTTCAAGGCTACTGCTGCATTTTTTTCACTGTAAGTCTTCAAAACATTTTCAGTCATTATCATTAACCTATACTATATTCAGGTTTAGACTTCGGCCTTCAGAGGATTTCGGTTTTGTAATGCCTTATGAATATCTTAGTAGTTTCTGGTATTGTCTGGCTCAAAATAGTCTGAATGATAATTATTTTTGAATCCCACGAAGATTTTGGCCTTTAGAGACAAAACGCAATTTTTTTATAAAAGATATTTATTTTTTCCATTCTTTAAAAATCTGTACAGTAGGTATAACAAAACTGAAGAACTCCATAATCTCTAAAATCTATCCAACCGACTTAACCCATTATTATCCTCGGTATAAAACGATGGCAGTGAAATTTGCTTAAAACTTGGCCCAACGAGATTTGTCAGAGTTGGCCCAACTTGGCGAGCCTTGGCAAACATTGGCGCCAAGTTCACCGTTCAACTTGTCGAAAGATGATGAACAATTTTAGGGTAGCTGCTTAAGGCGACGATCGTGATGTGATTTTTAAATATGGATATTGTAGTAAGATTTGAGACCAGAGTTAAACGCCAAGCAGCGTTCCTTCAAGGCTTTAGAACGAGCTTGATCCATTGCCTACAAATCCTACAATACACTCTCGTGGTCGTGGTTGCCTAGTCTGGAGTCACCAGCAAACATGTTACAGATATTTTTTATATTAATATTTATTTAATCGTATGGCATATTAGTATAATTAAATTAATTTAATTTTCCTCACCCCTAAGCGTCGCCTTAAGGCACGCAGTGTTAATAGGAACAATTGGGTTTTCCGACAATTAGCGCAGTCAATATTAATGGAAGTCTTTATTTTAAGGGGCTTTCTTGCGAGTAAGAAAAGGTACGAGTTATTGGAAAACTGCGCCGCCGCTCGGAGGCTTTTCTGCACAATTATCAAGGTGAGGTTGAATGAATAGCGGTGTTTCTTTGATGTTTTAGAATATTCTAATTATTAATATACTAGCCACCTGTCCCGGCTTCGCACGGGTGCATTTCCCGCAATCGGTATTGTTTTGAAGGAGGCGTATATCATTTTGAATAGACAGACGCAGCTGCCATACTTAGCTGCAATACTTTAACTCTGAATACATTTATAGGATTTATACTAGATCTCAAAAGAAACATCTAAATAAATATTTTGATACATAGCAAAAAGTTTCCAATACATAGCAATAGTTTTTCTACAAAAGGTCGTCTGGCTAAGTAAATAGGTATTGTATTGTATTGATCTAAAGTCTAGACTGCCAATTCAAATCTAAACAATAGCACGATTTCATTTGTTTGAAACTAAACGAAAGTCCTAACAACATCTTGTTATTAGATTTCAGCGCCTTAATTAATTGTTTTTTTTTTCTTTTTTACTTGAAGAAAAAAATTAAAGTGATGGCAATGATGGGAATGTCTAGTCTGTTGATGTTCGAAGATTAAATTCCTGTTTAAATATAATTGAATGTTGTTTACTGTACTTTTGTTTTCTTTGAGTTTGTTTCTGCGAAGCACACTAAAAATGTAATATGACCATACTATGAGCTATAAGTATAACGCTGAGCGCACCTATTTATAATTTCGTTTATTAAAAAAAAAACGGTTGTATAAAGTTTGGTTATGATGCGGTAGCTCTGTTGGTAAGAACTTTGACTCTGAATCATGGAAGTAAGCTCTGAATATGTTTGTTTAGAAGTTTCATAATAAATACCTAAGGGCGGTTTGCGAAAATTAACACGAAAAAACAATATTATTTAGTGATTCCGCCGTTATCCTTTCGCTTCAATGTTGCTCTGAATTTCTCCAAAATTGTTTGTAATATCATCCAATCCTCGTTGAAGCTCTAAGTCATATTTCGTTTGAAACATCATATGTGTAAACTCATTTATATTCATTTGTGATGAATTATTCATTAAATTTACTATTGAGGCGTGATGTTAGACTAGACATGCTGACGGCTTGGAAGGCTTCAATCATTCTCCGATATGGCTACGAAAATATTCATGAAATACAAAGATTAGACAAGTTTTTATAGGCAAGACTGTGTTATATTTATACTGTCTTTTTTACTTGTGTTGTGATAGGTTTGCTCTTGACTCGACTTGAGCGAGCTTGACAAAAAACCATACTAAAACATTGAAGTAACATTGCTAAACTCTGACTGAAAACAGACTTGCGCATTATATTGTTTACGTAATAATAATGTACCTAATCGAAATATAGGATCTACGCAGAAAACGCCATACGATATGACGAATAATAAGCAGTGCCTGTTGTGTCTTCTATCTTTATGTGTTTGTGTTTTTTATATATTTTACTGTGTACAATAAATTGTTAAATATTTTTTTTTTTTTTTCAAGGTTGGTGAAGTGGGATTTCTCGTAGACGATACTCAAGATTTAGTTGAATGCCGAATAAAAGCGACCTCACTTGTTCAAGCGGCATAAAGTGACGTGAGAGATAACGATGAATATTCATAACTAACTTTAGATAGAGTACCTAAGTAATTATCGGCAGATCGACTTTTCAGTCTTCAAAGAGCTCTTTACAACGGAGAACAATCAAAAGGAGTTTTAGTGCACTCCGCAGCGTGAAAAGATTGATGATCCTTCCAAAACTGGGGGGAGGAGGCAGTCTGGCTTAC